>JAJJMA010148401.1:19809-62030 GCA_023529015.1 Papaver nudicaule
TTGCCTATATTTTGTATCTCTTCTAAATTTAAGATAGTGAACAAATGCTCGAATTTTTCAAGTTACCACATGGATGGATATAACAAAAACGACCATCAGAACAGTTGTAGATTAAATCGATTGTATCATTTAGTTCAACTCTTCGAATAACAGTCAACTACAACCATTAATAAAATTATTCCATCCCGAGGACTCTATAGTTGAAGATTCTAACAACAAATTTACTGCTTAAGGTTTCAGCGATAAGGCATTACCTGGTAATTTTGTGGTGATGATAACCATCTTTGGTAATTCAGGCATTACCTGGTATCAGCGATAAGGTTTCAAAGCTGGAAAAGGAAGCTGCGATGATTGATGCCTCCGGAGAGGTCTTTTTTCTTTTCGCGAAAGTTGAATTTCTTCACTCTTAACCGCTTTGACTTGCATGTTAAGCTTTATAATTACATGTTTTACAGGCAGAAGTTGCTGACTATCATAAACTAAGGCTTGAAATTGTTGTGCTTGAGAGGAAAATGATGTTGGAAATTACCCGACCTGAAAGAGTTCTCTTTTTTCTTCTTCCTGGTAGGCAGGTATGTACAAGTCTAATCATTTTTGACTATTGAAGTAACAAGAATTGGATAACTTGTTCTCTTCAAGTATTGATGTTGAAACTAGCTAGGTTTTATGTATTAGAGAACAAGAACACTGGTTGATGTATGCATTTTTTTAGTTTTTTTGGCTAAGTGTAAGAACTAGTTTTTAGTTTTTTTGGCTAAGTGTAAGAACAGAGTATAAATTTTTTATAAGTGTATGAAATATTGATTTTGGCTAAGTGTCAGAATTTTTTGAAATGTCTTTTCTATCTAAGGTCTAAAAGACTTTCTATTGACCATGACCAAAGAGACTGGCCTGTTGACCAGGTCAAAGTCAAGCTTGGTCTTCTTTGACCTGGTCATTTTTTTGACTGGTAAATAATTTAGAAACGGCAATGGGCCGTTGCTGGTCAAAATATTCGAAACGGACGGTCGGCCGTTGCTGATGAAAATAAGAAACGGAAAGAAGGCCGTTGCGGGAAAAATTAAGCAACGGAAAAAAGTCCGTTGCGGGCAAAATCTAGCAACGGCTGAACTGGTCCGTTGCTAGATCCGTTGCTAACCGAGAGACGCAACGACAACATTACCATTGCTAAAATTCGTCACACCATGAATCGCAACGGCCGGCCCCCGTTTCTAACACTTTTAGCAACAGATGAGCACCGTTGCTACCCCCCAGATATGGTGTAGTGTAGTAATTATGGTGTATATTCCACTGTTAATGGTGTATTACAATTGAGGATTGAGGTTGATTTGATTTTATACTAATTTCAATTAGGGTAATTATGTATGAATTTGGTTGTTTTTTTTTTGTGTAGATGATGGCTACTAGTGTTGAAGAACAAGCCGACGAGATTCAGATTCAGGTGGAAGGGGTTCAGATTCAGGTGGAGGGGGTTCTAGTTCTGGGTTCTGGGTTCTGGGTTTTCGGTTCTGGGGTCTCTGGTTCTGGGTTTTCGGTTATGGGGTTTCTGGTTCTGGGGTTTCAGGGTTCAGTTCAGGGTTCATACAGGGTTCAGTTCAGGGTTTGAGAGTTTCTGAGCAGGGTTGAGTTTCTTGAGGAGGGTAGATTAGGCACAAAAAAACACCGTTTTTTGCTTTTTTGTTAAGTCGGACGGATTGTGACCAATCTGTAAAGGTTAATATAAAGTATGACTATTTTGTAAACGTTAATATTAAAGTATGACCATTTATTAATTGTCCCTTAGTAGTAGTAAAACACTAACTATTGATTAATAAACTCAAGTAAATAAGAGAGTATAAGGGAGAAGTAGAGATTTCTTATAAACTTTAAGAAATGGGATGATAAAAAACGTACAGACATCAAAGCTATTTATAGTAATTCCCAAAGGACCATCGCATGACACACACTTACTCAAGGTGTTGAGTATCATGTTAAACATTACATGCACATCAACACCCACCAGTAATTGGTGTCAATATAGATAGAATCATTGCATGCATTATGCACGCAGCTAGTATAGTGATCAAGGCTTATCACTATGTTTTAGTCTAATGACACATATGTCATTAGTGGATAGCCCACTAACTATATATAATATTCCCCTTTAGTATCCACTATTTACAACGATTGCCTCGTTAAAACTTTGTCAGGAAAACCCAGAGGGGAAAACCTGAATGAAGGAGAAAGAGTACAATATCAAAAAGTGGTTACGCACAAGTTGCCTCGTTAATACCTTGACAAAGAAAAACCCCAAGGGCCAAAAAAAAAAAACTCGACAAGTACAACTCGTCAAAATCCGAAGTTTACTCCCCCTGATCAAAATGTTGTTGGGTCTACTGCTTGTACAGATGCTGCATCCCGATCCCGTAAGCGAGCTTTCGGAAAACTGTTGTTGGTAAGGACTTGGTGAATAGATCCGCATAATTTTCACATGATTGTATCTTCTGGATACATATCTCATTATTCTTTTCGAGGTGGTGAGAATAAAATAACTTTGGCGAAACATTCTTTATTCTATCACCCATGATGTAGCCATCCTTAATCTGTGAGATACATGCTGCATTATCTTCATAGATGATAGTTGGTACTTCTGTAATAAAAGGCAAATCACATGAACTTCAGAGATGAGTGATTAGTGATCTTAGCCAGACACATTCTCTGCTAGCTTCTGTTTTTAGGAGTAAAACAATAAAGAGAATCTGAGGGGTAAAGTGTGAAGTGTAATGATGAAATTTGAAGTTGTAATGGTATTCGAGAGGTCAAGATCGAACAAGACTCGCCTAAACCAAGAATGGTCGTTCGAGTATTGCTTCAGTTACAAGAAGAAGAAATAGGGTTGGTTTAAGGGAGGGAAGCCGAGAAAGATGAGATCAGAGAATTACTATGATTTCTGTGATGTTGTGAATAAAGTTGCTAAAAGAATGGATATTCAGTTCTCACTAGATATTGAATGCTGAATGAGAAGAGTTAATCAATTATCGATGAGATGAATTGATTGTACTGCACTGAATTGAACTGTTTGTTCTGTTGAACTTGAACTGTCTTTCCAAACTGGTCGAGTGACCTATTTATAGCAATAGAATTCCAACTGATCTCGTAAGAAGTGGAAGAAGTGGAAGAGTGGGAGTGTGGAGTAAGTGGGGCCAACTGTTAAGAGTCTTGCGCCTAATATTAGGGAAGACTAACAACCCACTTTCTCATCCCATCTTTCTAGCAACGTTCACACGACTTAGTTTTCTTTCCCGTTGAGTGATTGAGCCGTTGCAATCACACGTGTCATAGACCGCCAAACCAAAACCCTATAGAATATCCCACCATGTAACTTACTTGATTCTCGTAATATTTGTTTAAGTGTTGAATACTTGTTAAGTCAAAGTTGACTAAGTGCAAGTCGTACCAATTACTGGTAAACTTCGGACTTTGCATAATAATAGAGATTTAAGCGATAAGCTTGTGTATCTCTTTTAGGCTTGGTCTAAGGATTGAGCTGGGAAATCGACATTTAAACCAATGAGAATAGTCTAAGGATTGAGCTATGCAATCGCCATTTAGACTGAGGGGATTTCAGCAACCCTCTGTGGCAATAGTCAAGTACGACTTTCTGTATGGCATAAATATGAGAAATTGGCTTGTGGCATATAATGCACCAATTCCCTGAGTAATAGAGACATATGAATGTCTAAAGTAATATAAGTCATAGCCATGAGCCATGATAAGAAATGTAGCACTGATTATAGAAGCGAGTCTATAATCAGGAATAAAGGCGAGTTATGCTAACACAGCATAGCCATAACCAAGAATGTATGAGTATTTTCAATTCAAGACCTAAAGATAGGCCACATGAATGATAATAAACTATATTACATAGCATAATAATCTTATTAGGAAGTTAGCTATAGGATGTATAGGGATGAACCATAACATTACGTCATATTCAGATTTCTAGACAGTTTGCACGTCACTTACTCTAAAAATCGCCCAGGCCAGCCTATATTTTCTAAAATTATGAAATTTTAGTATGTCATGGGAAACTCGCTGATGAACAACTTTCATGAAGGAAGTTTCTCCTGAATCCTTACGGATTAGACCGTGTCGATCTTTCTTTGAAGTAATTTGTAATCTGTCAGATTTCCGATTTTGATTAGGAAACTAGAATATCATGGATTCAATAAAGACCATAACCAACTAGGACTTGGATCAGTGGGACCCATAAGTAGAGGTAGATCAAAAATTAAGAAGTGGGACTCTCAAGCTATGGTCGTGTGATAAAAGTGGGCCATAGTAGTGTTTTACAGCGGACCTATAAAAGTGGGGTCAGGATGCGAGCAAGACTAGTATGCAAGCAAGGCTCGTATGCGAGCAAGGCTAGTATGCAAGCATGGCTAGGATGCGAGCAAGGCTCGTGTGTGAGCAAGGATGGGATGCATGTAAGGATGGGCCGTGAGCAAGCTAGGGCATGAGCAAGCTAGGATGCGTGTAAGGCCAGGACGCGAGCAAGGCTAGCGCGTGAGCAAGACTAGGATGCATGGGCTAAGACGCATGGGCTAGGATGCGTGTATAGGCTAGGCTAGATAGGACACATCCAGGATGGGACGTGGGCTGGATGGGATGTGAGCAGGGATATGATGGGATGCAAGCAAGGCTAGGACGCAAGCATGGCTAGTATGCGAGCAAGGGTAGCGCGTGAGCAAGGCTAGGATGCAAGCATGGCTAGGATGCAAGCAAGGCTAGCACGTGAGCAAGGCTAGGATGCAGGTAGGCTAGGGATGCGTGTAAGGATGGGGATGCGTGTAGGCCAGTGGCCGTGTAGCCTAGGGCCATAGCAACCAATTCTCTTATCCCTACCATAAATAAATTCATACCTTGCCTTGAGCTATTCACCTGATGACGCCAAGATGCCAGAAATTGGTGCAAAATTACTCTTGCAACCTCCTTGCCAAAAACCACCATCAACAGCTTCATGGAGTGCTATAATCTCGGAGTGGTTAGAGGAGGTAGGTGGAAGGATTTGTTTACAGGATCTCCAAAAGATTGCAGTACCGCCACTCATAAACACATATCCGGTTTGAGAAGCGGCTTTGTGTGGATCAGAGGGATAACCTGCATCTGTATATCCCTTTAGTTGTGATGAACGGGACAAATCCTTCGAGTAAAACAATCTCATGTCGGCAGTACCCTGAAGATATTGAAAGATATGTTTTACACCAGCCCAATATCTCTTTGTTGGAGCACAGCTGAATCTTGCTAACAAATTAACTGTAAAAGAAATGTCAGGTCTAATATATTGAGAAAGATGTAATAGTGCACCAATTGGGCACTCAAGTACGGTACTTCTGGACCAATAAGAGTTTCTTTCTCTTCTTTTGGACGGAAAGGATCATTTTTAATGTCGAGTTTTTTCCATATGAAGCTCTGTTAAGTTTGACTGAATACATATGGCGTGGTTTGCTTTCATACAATCTGAATCCTTCTGAAATTTTCATATGTATATCTGCATCCAACTTTCCATACAGATATGCTGTAACCACATCCATCAAATGCATGTCAAGTCCTCAGAGACTACCATACTTATCAAGTATCGGAATGTAATAGCATCCATAACAGGGGAATATGTTTCTTCGTAGTCAATCCCGGAGCTCTGCGAGAAACCTTGTGCTACAAGTCTCGCTTTATAGCGAACAACTTCATTTTTCTCATTGCGTTTTCTTACGAACACCCATTTGCAACCAAATGGGTTCACATTTTTAGGTGTTTGAATTACAGGTCGAAAAATATTGCGGTTAGCGAGAGAGTCTAATTCTGCTTTAATGGCGTCCTTCTATTTTGGCCATTCATGTCTTTCACGACATTCTTCTATAGATTGTGGCTTACAATCATCTTTATCCTTAGTAATCTCAGTAGCCACTGTAAACGAAAATTTATCATCGACTAGAACTTTGTTACGATCCCATATTTCTTTCTTGCATGAAAAATTTATGGAAATTTCTTCATTTCCTGGTACCATTTCCCTTTCAGGAACATTTTCCTCGACTGGAGGTAGTAAGTTTGGAAATGAGGATCGTTCATCTATAATCCTTTGAACAAATGCAACGTCCACGCTTCAAGCATACCTTTGACGACTCACTTGTTAGGAAGGACACGACCTGTCTAACAGGGACATCAGTACGTGGCGGGACTTTTTTAGCGGGTATGTACAACTTAGTTATTCTTGTTGTATCAACAAATGCATCTGGCATTTGATCAATAAATTTTTGAAGATGGATAACCTTCTGCACTTCAATTTTTGATTGATTTGTGCAAGGGTCAAGATGAGACATAGAGGTACATACCAAGAAAGTTCACTCCGTTTTTCTGGCAGCTTAACATCTCCCCCTAATAGTGGGATGATTGTCTCATTGAAATGCCAATCCGCAAAACGAGCTGTGAATATATCACCCGTTAATGAATCAAGATATCTAATAATAGAAGGTGAGTCAAAACCAACATATATGCCTTTCCTACGTTGTGGACCAAATTTAGTACGTTGGGGAGGTGCAACAGGCACATATACACAACAACCAAAAACACGCAGTTGAGAAACATCTGGTTGATGGCCCAAAACAAGTTGTAAGGGTGAGTATTGATGATTTGCAGTATAACAAATTCGAACTAAGGCCGCAACATATAGAATGGCATGGCCCCATGCAGAAACATGTAGTTTCGTTCTCATCAACATGGGTCGAGATATTAACTGCAAATGTTTAATAAATGATTCAGCAAGACCATTTTGTGTATGAACATGAGCTGCGAGATGTTCAACATCAATACCACCAGATAAGAAATATGCATCAAACGTTTGTGCTGTGAATTCACCAGCTCCATCTAGCCGAACAGACTTTAGAGGAAAATCTGAGAAATGAGCACGCAATCTAATTATCTGGGTGAGAAGCCGAGCAAATGCGACATTTCGTGTAGACAAGAGACAAACATGTGATCATCTAGCAGATGCGTCAATTAGGACCATAAAATACTGGAAAGGTCCACGCTGAGGGTGGATAGGTCCACATATGTCTCCATGGATTCTCTGCATAAAAGTTGGTGATTCAAGAACAACTTTTGTCAACGACGGTTTGATGATCAATTTTCCCATAGAGCAAGCAATACAATTTAAATACGTAGTCAACAGAAACTTATGGTTCTGTAAAGGATGTCCTTGAGAATTATGTACCCATCATGGTAGAACCTGAGTGCCCTAGACGGTCATGCCAAAGCTTGAATATCTTTGGATCATTCAACTTCTGGCTTATGGCATTGTAAGCTTCAAAAGCTTCAATTGTTGCCCAGAAGAGATAGCTACAAGCTTCTCTACAACAAGCTTATGGCCCATGTCTGATGAATATGGCCCATGTCTGATGAAGTGATACATAAGAGCTTTGTATTATCTTCATTTATTGTTTCAAGTTGATATCCATTTCGGAGAATATCTTTGAAACTCAATAGATTTCTCAAAGGTTTAGGGGGGGTATAAGGCATCACTGATTTTCAGTTTTGTACCTAGAAAGCCATAACCTAAACATATAATGGTCTAACATGCCATGGATAAAACATGCCATGGCCTGAACATATACCATGACTAAATATGCCATGACCCTAATACACAAACATGTCATAGCCAAAGATGACATGGCCTAGAATACCTTGGCCAAGGATGCCGCCAAGTATGCCACAAAGGATGACCAAAACCATGGCCTAAGCATGGCCACGGGCAAAGGCCATGACCATGGCGCCACAAGGTTGGCCTGGTCAAACAAGGCTACGACCACACATTACCACGGCAAGAGAGCCATGGTGCCACAAGATTGGCCTGGACAAACAAGGCCACGACCACACAATACCATGGCCACAGAGCCATGGCGCCATAAGGTTGGCCTGGCCAGACATGGCCACAACCACATACAATGCCAAGACCAAGAAGGCCATGGCCAGGAAAGTGGCTACTCATAGTGTTATCGGTGTGGTGCCACACAATTTTTAAACTCATATGGCCACACAACATTATTATGGCCTAACTTAGTACGATTATGCAACATCTGCATTTCTGCACGAGATCTTAAAACATCATGGGGTATAACTTTAAGGGTATTGGTCTAGCAGTCTACGACAGTTAGAAAGAAATAAATGGAAATGATGGACAGTTACGAAAGATGGTACTGAGTGGACATGTTCTACACGACTCTAGTAGTTAGAAGAAAAAACTCATGTTCTCCACTCCTTCACTCTTCCACAACTTCCACCTTCTCTGTCGAGAGATCAGGGTGAGTTCAACATTATAAATATAGGCTTCCTCTATCTTCCAAAGTAGAACACCAGAACCTCAGAGCACGAGCATTCCTGAGTATTCAATACACTTCTAACCTTGGAGATTTCTAGTCACATCTAAGACGGAGATCTTGAACCCTTACACCCAGAAACACATATTCCAACCTGATCTCAATTTTCTTTCATTGTTTCCCTCCCTCGATCAACCCTCATCCTCTCTGTGACCGAATCAAGGCTTGGACGACCATTGACTTGGCTTAGGCTAGTCTTGTTCGATTTTGATCTCGAGCACTAAAAGTACTCATTTGCAGTACAATGTTTTTCACGTAAAAACATTTGGCGACCACAGTGGGAGATCAATCTCTCGGTCCCAGAAGATTTTCGCGAAGATATGGTTGCACTAGGGATGATGCCACAAAAAGTTCATCTCACTACATCAAACCGCATCTCTACCTGATCTACCATTGGAAGGCATCCACCAGCCTACATCGAGAGTTTCACCGCTTAAGAAAAACCAGTGAAGGAGGAGACGACTTTTCTTATCAAAATCCTATGCGAGCTCCTACATTTCTCAAGAGGACAACGTATGGACACGTTTGATGCTATCAATCGCATTGCCTTTGAGGCAAATCTGACTCCAACCGCGCCCATGATCTCTAAAGTTTCCATGTTAACAGATTCCCAGAAGCAAGATATCACCTTCATCGATGAAGACATGGTAGCTGAGGAAGGACATAACCGTGCCCTCTATGTAACTGCTCAAATCAAGGATACTGAGTTTAAAAGAGCACTAGTCGACACTGGAGCAGTCGCCAACGTAATCTCTCTCAAGACTCTCAGGATTGCGAAGATCCCTAAGCAACAAGTGGTCTATCAACCGATCATGATGAAAGACTTCGAAGGGAACAACACAAACACTTATGGACACGTTCACTAGGAATTGAAGGGAGGGCCTCTCCACACAAAAGCTAAATTTCATGTGATCGAAAAAGAACCTGAATACCACATGATATTGGGGAGACCATGGTTACATGAGAACAATGCCATTGCCTCCACTTACCACCAATGCATGAAAGAAGTTGTAAATAAAGGTATTGTCAGCGTCGATGCGTCTCTCTCTCCATACTCATCAATATACGACGCTGAGTTCGTCGATCGAAAAGACAAAATATCCAAAAGTCTAGACAAATCTACAACACATCACTTCCAGACTGGGTATCTATTGAGAAGCACGATCAGAAACTACATTCAGACAAAGATGCGAGGCGTGAGGAAAAGACGACCCACAGAAGGACCCCCATGATTGAGGTAGGCAATACAGCGACACGCCTTTATACCAAAAGAGCATGTAATTTTACGACTACTCGGGACGCTAAAAGAAGAATTGTTTACCTCCGGTGTCGATGTTAGCAATTAGCAGGGGAGGCTAGCAATGGCCCTCCCAGCCACAGAGAATGTAACTACAATGAAGAACAACTCGGAGACGAAGTTCAGGAGGCACCTCCACAACTGCAAGATGGGACAGACTCTACAACACACACACTTGAAATAATAAATATTGGAACAGAGGACTCGCCCCGACCAATTTCTATCATCTCGACTTTATCGCTTGAAGAAAGTGTCGGATTCATAGACATCCTGAAAGAAAACCAAGACACGTTCGCATGGACATATGAAGAGATGCCAGGTCTCGATGAAAAGGTAGTGACACACCATTTGCACATCACTCCGGGAGCCATACCCGTTAAGCAACAACCGAGGAATTTCAGACATGATGTCGAAGAACAAATAAAAGTTAAAATACAGAAGCTATTGGCAGCGGGATTCATCAAGCAATCCAACACACTACCTGGTTAGCCAATATGGTACACGGTAATAAGAAGAATGGTCAAATCCGATGTTGTGTAGACTTCAGAGATTTGAACAAGTGCTGCCCAAAAGACGATTTCCCACTCTCAAACATCGATATGCTCGTGGATGCTACTAGTGTACACGCCATGTTTTGTTTCATGGATGGATACAACGGGTATAACCAAATTAAGATGTATGAGCATGACTCCCTGAGGACGTACAACATTCTGAACACCTCTTGGGATCTTCTATTGTACAGTCATGCCCTTCGGTCTGAAGAACGCAGGAGCCACCTACCAGCGAGCAATGACGGCCATCTTCCATGATATGATGCACAAGAAAGTTGAAGATTACGTGGACGACATAGTCATGAAGTCAAAAAACAGGACGTCTCACCTATAGGTCTTACGACAAGTGTTTGAACGGTGTCGGGAATACAAGATAAAGATGAATCCTTTGAAATGTACCTTTGGTGTCTCTTCTGGAAAGTTTCTAGGATTCCAGGTAACAGAAAAAGGAAAAAAAGTCGACCCGTCCAAGAATCAAGCTATCACTACCATGCCTCCACCGAGAACAGTAAGAGAACTGAAAAGTTTCATGGGGAAAGTGTCTTACATCCGTCGCTTCATTCCAGGACTTTCCCAATTTGTGGCATCATTCACTCCATTACTAAAGAAAGAAGCTGATTTCATATGGTCCCCTGTTCAACAAGAGGCATTTCGAAAAGTTCAACGATTACTCTTATCATTGGCAGTCATGAAATGTCCTGTACAAGAAAGACCATTGCTGCTCTACACTGCCTCAAGTGATGTTGCAATTGGAGCGATGTTAGCACAATAATACGAAGGAGGGATTGAATGCCCAGTTTATTATATCATTCGAACACTAAAAGATGCGGAATTTCGGTACCCCAAAGCTGAGAGAGCATGCTTATCTCTGGTTTTTGCAATACAGAAGTTCTGGCACTACTTGCTCTCCAATCAAGTAGTACGTGCTCATCACAAGGCTGATCCCATTAAGTTCCTTATCTTGAAGCCTGCCCTAATTGGGAGACCGGCGAAATGGTTACTGCATATGTCTGAGTTTGATATAGCCTGCATCTCCCCGAAAGCCGTCAAAGGACAAGCAGTGGCAGACATACTAGCCGCATTCCCAGGAGAAGATTCTACAGCACTGCACGAAGAGGTACCAGGAGAATTCCCGAGATAGCACTGGTGAAAGAAGGCGCATGGATTCAATACTTCGATGGCTCTGCTACCCTAAGCGACAACACTGGAGGAGCAGGTATTGTCCTAGTATCCTCGACATGAGAGATATTCTCTCACTCTTTCAAACTGGATTTCAAGGGTACCAACAACTCGACGGAGTACGAAGCATTCCTCCTGGGACTATCACTAGCTAAACAGACGAGGGTAACACATATCGGAATCAGGGGTGACTCACAACTGCTAGTCAATGAGATGAACGGGGTATACTCTCTCAAAGAAGTCACTCTGGCTCCACACAGGACTGAAGCACAAAATTTGTTAAATCATTTTGTTGAAGCCACCATAGTTCACACTGGGCATACCAGCAACAGACATGATGACTGCTTGGCAACCCTGGTGTGCTACTGAGCATGAAAGCAGCTTCTTCTGGCGAATGAGGGTCACCCGAATGAATAGTATCTCCAGCACTGCCTACGAAGACATCCACCTGCTCCATCCGAGGGGGAACAGTGATCCAAGGACGAAATAAAACTATTTTTTCATTGTCAAGAAAGTCAACTAAATACAGATTAGTTGATTGCTTCCTACCGTCCCATCTACAAATCCTAGCATATGAATGTTCGATGAATGGCAAATCAGTTCTTTGCTTGGGCCCATAATCTGGGAAATGTTCCCACAACCAACACTGTACGAAGGAAATATTGATGTAAGACCTAATTCGTTGATTGCCATCAGACTCTGCCATGTTCTTCACCAACGTGTCCAAGTGTGAATACAATGAATCAAGAAACAGACTTCCAATAGGGATCTTCTCACCACAGGCTAGTAATTCAGCAATAGGAATCGTGAAAGGTTTTATTCTACCTCTGGGATGGTCTTGGAAAACATCTCTCGACAACCACAACACTAAGAAGGTCGCAATGCATATGGTATCATCGACCTTGTATTCAGAATTATCGCGATCGTGCCTCCAACGACTAATCCAGCCTGGATATTCACTCACCTTGATATTCCTATCCATATTCAGAAGTCTCGTCTGCTCTAAAACCTCAATTATGTCTCGGTCTCCCTGGGTAATACGGGGGATTTTCCCAATGATGGGCAAATGCAGTAAAGAGGCGACACCTTCCAGTGAAAAGACGAGTTCTCCCCAAGCAGTCACAAATGACTTCGTCGGGGGACACCAACGAGCAAGGAAAGTAATCACTCCCTTAGGATCCCTGCTTAACCTCATAATGCCAGATGCGTGTACAGCATGGAAAACACCAATTTTCATCAGAATCTGCTTTACCCTAGCTTTCCCCAACATCACTTCTAACCACGAAGACCAAACCCCCACAGGAATCTGAGGAGTATTAAAATTAAATGCAGTAGCATCATACGTGACTCGTTGTAAGAAAAATCTAATAATTGAAGAAGGAATGATTGCTTGCACATCCTGATGATTCTGAAAGTTCAGAATACAACACAAATCATCATCGGGACAAGATAAGATGGCTCTGTCCTCAGGCAAGGGAAAGAATTTATCATCATAATGAGGTTTTTGGCAAGGCTTTGGCTTCCTGACGTCCTTACCATTAGAGGCTTTACCAGTGGAAGATATTATTTCATCATCCTGCTTGGATGACATCTGCAAAAGACGACTTCGATTTACTCCACGACAGTTAAGAATAATTGAAGACGGAGGAGGAATGTACACACATACCTTTACTCTGAAGGAAAAGCTGAACACACTGATGAAAGGATTACCACTCACGATGCTCCCAGGAAATCTGAGTAAGAGCCAACCCTTGTCAGTACCTTGTTTCATCACAAACGACCCATTTATTTTCTTTCATTAGGAACATACATATGTATATATATGCACACAAACGTAAACAAAAGAACGAGGTAAAAGAAAATTATGATATTGGCATTGGTCTCGCCAGTGCCGGCAACATTTGCCTGGCAGCTCCCGCTGTCAGGGTCATTAAAAAAAATGAAATTACGGCGCCGACGACGGCCATGCCGTCTGCCAGGTCGTAGATTTTTTATTTTTTTTGGAATTCTAGCGCCGGCAAGCCGCCGACGACCTTTCTGGGTTCAGTCGAACCCGTTATTTTTATAAATAAATAAAATGCAACCTTCTGACAAAAAAATGAAAAGAAAGGGAGGACATTACTCACCTAAATTTGCTCTGTAAAAATGAACATGAAAATATTATGAAAAAGAAATCCCACCTAGACTCATATATATATATATAAGTCCTAGTTCCACTAGAAAACTGTTTCCTTCTTAAACTCTAAGAAACCTTGTTGTAAAAAAAAGGGGTCCGTAAAAGTCAATTTTTGACTTCATATTATCTAAAATATATTATCATATTATTCTGATAAGTCACCATCTTATGCTTACCTCGGAATACTATCATTTCGTACTAAGCAGAGGACTTAATGTTGATGGTGGATTTTGACACAAGGATAAAATCGTAAAATGATATAAATGCATTATTTCACATGGTGGCCATTAATAGATTTAGTAAAAAGTAATGGTTTTAAAGTAAGTTCATGTTCGAAAGATGAGTCTTTACAAATACCCAGCAAAGCATAGTGAGACGCCCCTTAACTAGGAGAGCAGGACTACTGCAGCGACTCTGGTCAGGAAAAGGTAATCATGGGTACATAAGCCCCTTTGACACCAATTATCGATGGTATGGGCTATGACAGGGGTCATCACCCAGTGTAGCCATTACAAATCGTGATCTAACCAGAAGAGTGGTACTAGCCATGGCGACTCTGGTTATAGAAAATGCCTTGGCCAGTCTATGGCCAAGCTTAAACAGGCATCGCCAGCCTTTGGCGTGCCTTGGCCACTTGGTCAAGCCTGTTTTGGGCAACACCAGCCTATGGCGTGCCTTGGCCACTTGGCCAAGCCCAATTTAAGAAAATGACAGCCTATGGCATAGCTTGGACAGCCTATGGCCAAGCCTGAAAGGACGGCGCCAGCCTATGGCGCCCCTGGCCACTTGGCCAAACCAAACCTAGGACGGCGCCAGTCTATGGCGTCTCTGGCCACTTGGCCAAGCCTAACCCTAAGACGGTGCCAGCTTATGGATCCCCTGGCCACTAGGCCAAGCCTACTCTATGGAACGCGCCAGCCTATGGCGCCCCTGGCCATCCTGGACAAACCTAATCTTGGGCAGCGCCAGGCTATGGCATGCCCTGGGCCAATTCTCTTTCAGGACAGCGCCAGCTTGTGGCGTGCCTCGGCCACTAGGTCGATTCTCCTCCAGGATGGCGCCAGCCTATGGTAGCCTTTGCCACTAGGACAACCCTTCTCCCTTGGACACTAGGCCAATCCTTCTAGGACGGCGACAACCTATGATATCCTTGTCCACTTGGCCAAACACGATTCTGGGCCATGGCACGCCCTGGACACTTGGCCAAACTAAACTTACAGGCAGCGCCAGCCTATGGCGTGCCTTGGTCATCTGTTGCCTAGCCCATTTTCATGATCTATTCGACTTACCATCCATGGTATTGTAACAGAGGTAATCTCATGTCAGTACATACTCTAGTCAAGCAAATGCTTGAGGTAAATCCTGAGTATCTATATTCTCCAGCACGAAAGTCATCTCACATCCTTGAATGTTTTTCTTATAATAAGTATTGCTAAAGACTCAGCGTCCAGTGATAGCAAAACCAACAATTCAACGCAAGTTGACTCGAGCAACCAGTCATACGCGTTATTCAACAGATATGGCAAACGTGTCACAAATGGGGGATTTACATTAGGGTTTTTGGTCTGGCGGTCTACGACAGTTGTGGCGTGACACCCACTTAGAAAGAGGTTGTGTTCGTGGGAAATACTGGCGTAATGGGTAGTGGGTATGACTGGCAGTTAGGCTATCTCCACGGGAGTAACTCCATCATTCCACTATCTTCACTTTACCATTTTCCTCCACGATTAACAAGAGATCATTGTATTTCTGAACATACTATAAATAGATGATTCCATCTGTTTTCCAAGGATAATTCAACTCAACTTAACACAACCTGAACTTGAAATCAAATTCAGTTCAATACCACGTCTAGTGAAATCCTTGCAAAATCCTAAGGAAAACCAAGTTGTCTCCGACAACCACCATTTTCCTAAATTGTTCAGAAACCACACAATACTTTTTCAACCAAAAATACCTGATCTCACTCTTTCTCTGCTTCCCTCCCTAAGACCAACCCCATCTCCTCATCTGTGACCGAAGCAAATCTGGAACGATCATTGTCTTGGTTTAGGCTAGATTTGTTCGACTTTGATCTCTCGAACTTGATAGTACTCTTTTGCAGTACATTATTTTTCACCCTAAAACAATAGGTAATGGTTTTCCCTTTCCTAACACCGAGGCCTTTTCAAGCATAATTAACTCAGAAAAATAAAAATAAAAACTCTGCAGTTATGTGTGCTGGGACGAGAGTAATCCAGGGATGGGTGACCTCCCGGGAAGCTGAGGCTGGATAATCGCGTCAGTGTCCATTGAAAACCCCACACTACCAGATGACCGTAGTGGCTAATGGAGACAATATCAATGGAGAATCGGGTCGTTACAGATGGTATCAGAACGACGACTGTTCACTTGTCGAGGTCGAGAGAGTACGTTGGAGGGGTTGGTCCAGGTAACTCGTCTGAGGAGGGGAAGGGAACATCGAAGATTTGTGCTTGAAAATATATTCCGGAGCCGGGGACAATTCCAATGTAAAGGTCCTGGTATTGTGATACTCCGATTCGGCAGGTAGAGTTCGCCGAATGGAATATAGATACTAGTTTTTCATTTCCTAAAAGATGAAGAAAGAATCATATAAAAGATGAAGGAAAATCACCATGAAGGTGGAAAAAGAATTACCATAAAGATGAAGGAAAATTCATTATTATTAATATTATTTATTATTATAAAACACCATTTTATTTGAAAAAAAAAAGTTTTACACAGTACGAGTTGGGAGCCTAGCTACAAGTTGTGCTCCAACCCCTTTCTGAATAGCCAAACCTACTCTAATTAAGAGGTAATTAACTTTAAAGACTAAAGATGTCTAATCGGAAGAACTCAAAATTTACGATATAGCTGAAACGATATTTTATTGAGAAACTCGCTTGACTCGGCCTGACGGTCTAATTAGGCCGAAATCCGAGAACTTGTTTTGGATAATCACAGTTATAAAATCAAAGATAAATAGAGAATCTAGCGATATAGATTGAGAAAGAGAGATCAAAGAGTTACGGAGATCGGAGAGACGGTGAGCTAGAGAAGAAGACGAACCGTGACTGTAAGCGAGTGAAGCTGTGAAGAAGGAAAAGAGGCAGAGAAGAAGAATCGAGAAGAATTAGGTGTCGTAAAGTTTTTTTGTTTGAAGATGAATTACCTCAACTAGCCTTGAGGGCTTGGGGACCTTTTCTTTAAAGTAAAGGCTTTGATGCTGCCTAGTTTTTTTTTTGTGTGTGAAAGATAATACTTATTTATAAAATTACGGGTTCGAGTAACAAAAGGGTACAACTCGTGGGGTGGATACAATAGCACGATCCAAGTGTAGTATATGCTGCAAAAAAGTTGGTGTGACCGTATCCCAGATAACTGTCGATGGTAAGCATGGATTCTAGATTTGTCTTCGAACCGTTTTTTGCCAGCTCATCCGCTGCCTGATTAGATTCTCGATACATATATGAGATTCTGAGATGTGGAACATGGCGGAGGAGAGTGGCTGCCTCTTGGAGGATTCCGATGAGGTATCATGGAGCAGTAGCCTGGCTACTATGTAGCTTCTGGAGCATAGATTTGGAGTCTGCCTCCAACCAGAACTTTTGCCAATGATGCCGATTCGCCATTCTGGCGGCTAGTAGTAATCCCTAAGATTCCACAACGATCGTCGTTGATACTCCTAGTGAAGCAGCTATTGCATGTACAATGATACAAGCACCAACAACTCCCAGATTTCCCGTAGACGCACCGTCCATGTTGATTTTAATCCAATTTGTTGGAGGAGGTTCCCATATGACGTTTATTGTTGTTGTTTGCCTCGGGCCAGAAGTTTTCAATGGTTGAGGTGGACAATCTGGCAAGTAAGGGATGACATGAGATATATGACCATTCAAACTCCTTCCAATCACAACGATCAGCTGGAATGTCTATTGCGGAGTTGCCTTGATATTCTTGTAGAGTCTGTAATTTCTGGCTAGTCACAGGTGCCAAACCGTGTAGAGTAACAAATATTGTTGTCTGTTCGTGAGGTTGAGGCCCAGGAGAGCTAACAATGATGTAAATTGTCAATTGCCTGCGGGGTTTCTTGCTGCATTAGATAATTCCAAGAAACCCCGATGATGGAGAAAACATGTTCCTGCAACAAAGGTGATACCTTAGCCAGACCTTTCCTAGTGGAGCTAGCTGTTGGTGGTGGTTTGGGGAGCGCCGGTAGTGTAGCTTTGTCAGCCAGATACTTGAGATGACAAAGATTGCTCTATATAGTCTTTGGCTGGTGATGAACGTTGTCATGCACGTTTTAATAATAGGGTTATATTATGTTGCCTGCTTTTGCGGATGCTGAGACCACCAGTTTTCCTTGGTTGCGTAATCTTTCTCTAGTGAAATGTGTGCAACTTTCGAGTGGTACCATCATGCCCCAGAAAAAATTCTGAGAGACTGCATCAATTTTCTTGTGTACTCTGTCTGGAAACAATTGAGTCTGCACCACTTGATTAGAGTAAGCTTACCCTCCTGGTTGAGGCACTTGGACATCCAGCCCTTCGTCTTCCTCTGATATTGTTTAAGGAGATTGGAGAAGAGAGAAACAGAACTTCTCCCATTCGACAGTTGATCACCCATGTACAGAGGTATAACATGCATCGTCGGAATATCAAAAGTCATCTGACGTGATGGTGCCAGTTCCGGAGCCAGCTTCGGATGGTGAATGATGGTGGACTTGTTCATGTTGATGTGTTGTCCAGGTGATGTATTGTACGAGTGCAGTACATGTGGTATCATTTGCCGTGAAGGATAACAACAAATTGTCTTCATACATAAGGTGCACAAACGTCGGTGACTTGTGGGAAAGTTTAAAGACCTTTATTTGCCCTGAAGCTTGCAAGACACCCAAGTTAGCAGACAAAACTTCAACACATAAAATAAAGATATATGGCTATAAAAGGTCCCCCTGACGGAGTCCTCTGTGAGGAAAGATTTCGCCCTATGGAGCAACGTTAACAATGAGGGAATAAGAAACAAACGAGACACACGTCATAATGTAGAAAAAAAAGTTGCTAGGGAAACCCCATTTGCTGCAACGTCATACGAATGAAACCCCAATTCAAAACGCCTTGATAATATCGAGTTTCATGACTGCTTTCAGCACACCAGAGTGTCGATTAGTACGGGTGTGATGAAACAGTTCCGCAGCCACCGCAATGTTCTCATGAATAGATCGCATAGACACAAAAGCAGTCTGAAAAGGACTTATTAGGAAAGATAGTATAAGTCTCAGTCTAAACACCAGAATCTTGGAGATGACGTTACAGAGTCCATAGGCTAAAATGATTGGGTTTTCAGTTTTGGGAATAAGTACAATGTTTGTCATGATAAAAAACTCATGCAACTGATTATTCAGAAAGAAAAAAATGAGTCACCATGTTAAATATTTGTGTACCTGAAATTTCCCAGAAGAACTTGTAAAACTTACTAGTAATACCATCCGCGCCCGGAGCCCTGTCAGATCCAATCGAGAAAAGTGTTTCTTTTACTTCTTGTTGACTAGATGGGTGTAGCAAGGAATGTGCTTGAGACACCGTGATTCGAATTTGTACACACTGAAACAATTGTGGGTCTATTTGTGTAGCTGGTGCCATGTATTGTCTATGTAAGTGTTGAGTCAATATGTCTGCAATCTTCGAAGGATCATAGAGCCAGTCACCAGTTTCTGATTGAAGGGAACGTATGTAGTTTTGTCTCCTGTTGATTGTGGCATTCATGTGGAAAAAAAATTGTGTTTAAGTCACCCTCCTGAAGCCATTGGACTCGGGATCTTTGCCTCCAGTACGCCGCATAACATTCAGAGAGCATATTGTGTGTGTTCTGGAACTCCTCCTCTTTTTGTAACCAGAAAACCATACCAGGCCTTGTGGAAGTAGCATCCTTATCCTGTGAAATGCGTATATGTTCCTTAGCCCCCTGAATGAGAGAAGGTGGATGTCCAAACGTCTCTCTGTCCCAACGTTGGAGCGTCGTAACTGTGCTTTCGGATTTGAGAATGATGTTAATTCCAGGGTCAGGATTGTGATTCAATTCCCAAGCCGAGGTAACCACTTTCTTGCAATGTGGGTGTAGAAACCAATAATGCTCCACCTGAAACCGTTTAACTCGTGGTTTGAGAATGACCTTCTCCTCCAATAAAATAGGAGCATGGTCTGACGCAATCTTCGGAAGACGAGTGAGTAATGCATGGGGGTTCTGTTAGAGCCATAATGGGTTTGACATCCCTTTATTCAACCTCTCAAATATAACATCCTGCCCATCTTGGCGATTTATAGGGAATGCCTTTGAATCCCAGGTCCATTAAGCTGTAAGAATCCAAGAACTCCAATAGAAGGATTATGTTATTCTCTTTGTCAAAACTTTATTAACTATTTATGTTTACATCATTGAGTTTTGGTGGATATCCTATTTTCCATATTTATTCGTTCTAATACACAAAATACTATGTATATAGTTACAGGTAAAATAATAGTCCAAAAACTCCTCCGAGATTTCACTGAGAGACTCACCGTGATAAACTTATCTCGTTCTTTAGGTCTCCGACCGAAACAAGACCGAACCGAGATTAGCTCATTGATTTAAAGATATACTTTTTTTTTTTTTTTCCTTTTTCCTGAAGCAAAAGATGTACGAATTAAAGATGTCTAAACACAAACAACATGACATAATTCATTACTTTTGCTTAAAGAATTCCAATAAATTTTATTCAATCCTGTACAGCATGAGCAATTGTAACCGCTAGGTCCACTACTACTACACAACACATTAGCTTCTAAAGCCAACAAAAAAAGAAAAGAAAAAAGAAAAGAATCCCAACCCGACCCATTCCATCTCACACTATCTCGACGTTCTATGAGCGTTCACACACTAAAGAAAAAAAAAACTTACACTTTGTATATTGAAATGGAGAATCAAGTTTGCACTTCCAAAGGCAAGGACATGTGGCCTGTACGTAAGTTACACACAGAACTAAATGCATACAAACTAAGGACAAACTGAGAATGGATATATGCAGCAAAACAAGAATCTAGACCCTAGTTGTGATATCACTGTATCTAACATAGCTTTCCCTGCTCTCACCATTCAAACTCCACCCTGAACTCCCATAAAAAGAGGAATTCATAGGAGTTTCATCAGGTGTATTTGATGCTGTACTCTGCTCTTCTCCATCAAGAGGTTCCCCACTGGGCCATACGAAAGCAGGTTTAAAAGGAGGAAGCAGAGGAACTTGCCCAGATCCAGACACAATCTGAAAAATGGCTTGTGTCTTTGGTCGTTCATTTGCTATAGGATGCGAACAAGCAAGTCCCAACAGCAAAAGTTTCTCTGCTTCTTCTGGTACATAATCCTCTCCCAATCTTTTGTCAACTGCGTCTAAAATTCGCCCTTCTCGGTACAATTTCCAGACCCAATCAACCAAACAAATAAATCCCCCGACTTTAGTCCATGGTCGTTGCCCACACACCGTTTCAAGAACAACAGCTCCAAACCCATATATATCAGACTCTCTCGTGCCTTTCCCCGTATGAAAGCATTCCGGTGCTATATACCCAATTGTTCCAGGCACACCTTCGAGCTCAGCATAAGATGTCCGTTCATTATCAATTGCACGAGCCAAACCGAAATCCCCTAATCGAGCATTGAAATTCGAATCGAGTAATATATTGTTGGCTTTGAGATCTCGATGTATCACCTTCTGGTTGTATTCATTGTGGAGATAATGTAACCCTGATGCAATGCCATAAGTGATCTTGTATCGATGCCCCCAACTCAGAGTTTTCTCCGACCCACCGAATAAATGATGATCAAGCGACCCGTTTGGCATGTACTCGTACACCAACAGTAGCATTCCGTTTTTATGACACCAACCTGAAAGTTAAACGATTTTTAGTAATCATGATTTTAGCTGAACCAGAGAGTTGAATCATATGCTATGCGACTATTCCATGTGTGTACCACGTTTACTTTTAGTTCAATAAATGGGAAGCATAGTAGAAGATTCACTGTGGGACCCATGTCAAGCTTACAAGGTTTGAATGGTCTAATAAGGTCCAACGAGCCCTAAATGCCGGTGGACTAAACCAAAGTCAATGAAATGAAAGTCTAAACTGAATACATTAATTATCAGATTTTTCTCAAATTATTTTTGCAGATTTGACTAATATTATCAAGACTAATTCAATGTTTGATCACAAAATTATTATATGAATTAGTAAAGAAATTGCTTAATTGAAATGAGAATTCAGAGTAAAAATGTACCTTCAAGGCGGACTAGATGCTTATGGCGGAGACGGTTAATGATGGTGAGCTCAGATAAGAAATCATCTTTACCCTTAATACTTTCTCTTGAGAATTTCTTGACTGCAATGGTTGTATTCTCACTAGCCAACACACCTTTGTAAACGACTCCAAATCCACCTTGACCCAATTTCATTTTATCATCGAAATTATTTGTAGCTTTTTTCAATTCCTTGAACGTGAATTCCCTTGGCGTTCCTGGTAAACTTTTCAATGCTCCTAAAATGTTAGGATCATCAATATGCCTTCGTTTATTCCAGTAATACCCATACGCCATCAACAAAATGACCAAAATTATCACTACAGGAATTCCAACACCCAATCCGACAATTAACCCTGTACGATCTTTATGTTCTGGAAGAAGCTCAACCGTTAGATTCCACATAAGCACACAGTTCAGTTGAGCCGTTTTTCCAGTTGAAGCTGCGAATCCAAAGTAAGAGTATTGATTGAGATATGTTTTGAGGTTGATGATTTCACTCAGTAACGGCTCCTTAGGTCTGGGGCTTCCTTCGAGTGCCATGTAAACATCAAGAATCTTTGTAGTACCATTGTATTCAATCCAGACCGTGTTGTTCTTTGTTTTGGCCTGTTCCGGAGCGATAACGATATCATGATCTGATAGAGAAACTGTTTTGGTTGAATTAACACTGTTGATATCTAGACCAAGATGGTTACTATCCGGGTCGAAAGCTTGTTTCGATGTATCGAGTTCGATTGCGATGAATCTGTTGTTGATATTTCCATCTGTAGAGCTGTTTGTTAACCCCAAGAACTGACCATAACTGTTCTCAGGAATATCAGATATATTAGGAGCAATTATAAAAGCTAAACCTTCGGCATGGGTATCATTTGGTGAAGCAGGATAAACATTTACAGTAAAAGTTGAATTGAAAGAAAGAACCAAATCTAATGAAGTATTTCCAGTTTTTGATGCTTCCCAAATCTTGAACCGACGGGTAAACATAGCCCGGCCAGATTTGTTTATGAGAAAGATTTGTGCTGCATTTAATGTATCTGGAGTTATTTGAAGAGCTCCTCCATCGATTGAAGCTGAACCCAGAGTCTTAAAGAACTCAGAATCTTCGGATTGATTGAATCTGCTCTCATTATAAGAGAAATATTGGGGTTTTTTTGCTGAAGAATTTGACGGGAAGATAAGAAGAAAAAATGAGAGGAAAATAATTGCAGTGATTGTGTTTTTTGGTTTACTCATTTCATGGAGATTATTGAGGAATCAAGGAATGAAATGAGGAGAAGAGAAATTAAGGAAGTAAAATGTGACTCTGGTTCTTAATTGTTTATAAATAGATAGAATGATGAAGGATATTATGAGTGGGGGAAAGAGAGAGGAAGAAGAGAGTTGGGAATGGACTAATTACTTTTGCAGTTTAATGATTTAAACATTAGCAAAAATGGATGTGCTAATTGACCCCTACCATGTGATTGGTAGGGTCGTATACTACTCTGTAAAGATTGAAAAAGAGCTAATGTAAAACCTCTCTGAAGGAATACTCCATATAGGAATAACCTCCATATAAGAATAAAAATTTACAGTTCCGACTTGGGCCAGTTCTATTTAAGAATAACCTCTATATTGGAATAAATCATATTTTTTTCTGGTCCGCTCTTAATAAAATTACCTTTATATAAGAATAATTTACATTACATAATATAATAATATAGGTTTTTCATACATTTAAGTTAAAGATAAAGAAAAGTGTTTATCTATAGTTGTTTTGAGATAAGCTTCAACTAATATTTGTATTATCCAAAGTATTGTTTTTGCATTTTCTATGCATATGAATGTATTCTTCCTAGGTTTATGTGTAACAAATTTATACTTGTACAATAACTAAATAAAATTAAATTAGTATGTGTGTTATCTAGGTACACTTTTGTGTTTTCTATGCATATGAATGTATTCTTCTTAGGTGCATGTATAACAAAAAAAAAATCATTTTCATGTGGACCTCCATATAAGAATATTTTTTTGTGGCCCCAAAGATATTCTTAGATAGAGGTTTTACTGTACTACTAATATTGGTAATCTTCACCTACCTACAACTGGTAAACCAAACCAAAGTCAGTACTAGAATCTTTGGAGAAAGCAAAAAGTTATGGAGATTAGCATACATGGAGGAGGAGGGGATTTCATTATTTGATTCGATTAAGGTAAGTGGTACTGTTAAATTTTACTGTAATTTTTCAGTGTAAAATGGGTTGGAAATGTGAGATAAGTAGCATCACTATGGGTATTGGCAGATGTGATATGGATGTTGAATTGGTAAATGTCTTATCTAGATGCCTTCCTAACGACATTACGAATTGCAAATATAAATATACGGATCTTTTTTTTTTTTTTGATAGTTAAATATACGGATCCCGAAGGCATAGAAAATGTGTTTGAATAAAAAGACCCTCAAATTTTGGTGACACGATTTTTGTTTTTATTGATCGGCAGTAGCAACATTGCTAATGGGGGGACAAATCCCGTCCCCCCCTTAATTCCATGCCTAAAAATGTTTTGTCCTATATGTAACAGTTGTCCCCCCATTAGCAATGTTGGGCAGTAGGTATATAGTTTTGATAAGGGTGTATAACCATAGTAAAGTGAAATATTTAACGCGTGTTTAGAGGGAATTCTAGCATTTGATTCATTACAATGGGAGCTAATAATAGTAAACATTGACAAGGATACTTTAGAGCTGAGAATTGAGAATTCAAACCACAAATACATAAGAGTCTAAAACCAACGTTGGAAACTCAAAGAAATAAGCAAGGCAAAAGCTAAGAAACTCAAAGAAATTTAAGTCCACTAAAATCCGATTACCATCCACATTAGTTTCTAAATCAATGATAGTGGCAATAGATTGTTCACCAGTTTGTGTGTGTGGGTGAACTATACCCTTAAATGGGATTGTACAAAAGTGGACAGCGAGGTACACTGCTCTGAAAACATAATTTCTAGGAAATGTACTTCTCCACAAGGTCATATCAACAGCGGTTGAGCTATACACCAAAACACCAAATGCTATATATGGGTATAGCGATGGGTTTTGGTGTGAAAATCTACAGCGAGAGAACCAAAAAAAATTGAGCAAAAATGAAACGTGATTTATAATCACTTTTGAAAATGAGTTCCCAATATAAGTGATTTATAATCACGTTTGATTTCTTTTGAAAATTTTATAATCACGTTTTGTCTGCATACGTGATTTAATATCACGTTTTCATAGCATACGTGATTCAGTTTCACGTTTTCATTTTGGCGTGATTTATGTTCACGCTGGGAAGTTACGTGATTTATAATCACGTCCCACCATCTCCACACCAAAACCCAAATGATATCCTATATTTGGTGTAAAAAGTAGCTGAATATGGGTTTAGTGTTTTGGTGAGAGCATTACTGCCGATGGGCTATCCTATATTTGGTGTTATGGCTCCACCGTTGCGTTTGCTCTTAAGATGGCTATCTATCGTCCTATTCTAGTCAGTGTCGGAAAATTTGTCTGAAATTTTGTTCTTCTGACTTTGTATTCTTATTCCGAACAAATCTGATCAGGTCGAAGGTCGCAAAAACACTAACTAGATCGGACACAGGTCAATATGCAACACCAATCAGGAGTACATGTTATACCCGCATGCCTTAATTAAGCTCCTAGGAGCACATGTTATTGAAATGATGCTCCTTAATTATACCCGCATGCCCTAAGTTGGGAGCACATGCTGGTCGAGACACTGTTTAAGGCCTTTATGCATTCTTGACGTACGTGCGCTCGGTCCTAATCTAGTTTAGCCCTCAAATTTTGACAAAAATATAGTTACCCTTTACCAAATTAAATAAACCGAAGCGAACTGGATAGGATTAGGATGGTCAAAAGCTATGTCAATAAGAGGGGGTTGCCCCCAACGACCACCCTTGTGGACTTACGGTAACATTTTGATGTGTAAAGCGTAAACGTGCGGCTTTCCTTTGGGGCTGACCATTGGCGACCACGTCATCAAATGATGGTATAAACATCAAAAATGTAAAATAATAAAATGACGGCATTGACAAGGAATTTTTCTTGTCAATAAAAAACCTCCCTAAATTTGGCCCATACGTTAGTATTTGGCCCCAAGAAAAAATAATTCCGGCGGATATTATATAGCAAAATCGGAAAATCCCTTATAAAAGATGACTGTTTTATCCTTTCTTAAATAGTTGCTAATTACATGATTAGAGTCTAAACAAAATTAATTAGTCTTAACTCTCATATCAAAACAAGATTAAAAATTATCAAACATGATCAACGTGAGAATCACCCAAGTTTTTTTTTAACCAAATCTTGAATCTGAACAACGCTAAATCGGTCTATATATATAGAAACTTAAGCCGATTATGCTTGGGTTCTCGAACAATCGGTGCATATTATTACCAAAGTAAGCCGATTGTTGTTACTCTGCCCAGAAATTTAACCAAATCAATCGGTGTATCTATGCACATTTATTGGCCGATAGTTTAAAAATAATCGGTGTAAATTAGTGAACATAAAGGACGATTAGGTGTACACAGGAGATTCAAATACTTGAGCATTCTTAAATCGGTGTATCTGAAGACCATCATAGGACGATTATGTGTACACAGGAGATTCAAATACTTGAGCATTCTTAATCGGTGTATCTGAAGATCATCATCTAACGATTTGAAAATATGAATCTCTCTGGAAGTCGATAATCGTTTTTGGAAAGCAATATTATAGAACGATTGTATATTCTGACAATTTTTGGAGTAAAATTGCCAGACAATCGTTCGACGTATACACCAACGTCAACCGATTAAGCCATAAAAACTTACAGAAATCTAAGTACACAACCCACATTCATTCACATAAACTAGCAACCAAAGTTAGCATCCTACACAAACATACCAAAGAAGTTTAAATTCGAAACAACCAAAGTTAAAACAAGTTTTAAGTCAGACATAACCAAATTCAAACAAGTGTTTTCAAACTATTATGAGTTTAACCACGACCACGACCTCTTCCACCACCGCGACCTCCACGAGCACTGGTACTAGCACCTCTAGTCTTTTTAGCTGGTGGTGCGTCTTGTGTAGCCTCACCACCACCACGACCTCGTTTAGGTCGTGGTTCTTGTGCATCCTCATGTGCAACGCTTGTTGTGGCTTCATCCCCCCTTGTCTTGCGCTTTGCCCTCTCCTGTGGTGGTTCTTGAGATTTTCCAAACAAATCTCCACGTCGTTTATTCTCCAGGTTCAACAATTGGTCTAGAGCTTTCTTCAAGATCCTCTCACTCCTCTTATCTATACCACCTTTCACAAGCTCTGTCTGGAACTCCTTGATCATTTTACCGACTCGAGGTCTCTGTTTTCAATCATACAACATGCACTAAGTACATATATATAATGATTAAAGTTAATAGGACACAAGTGAATACTTACATATACATCGACGGCTTCTTTTGGATCATCAATCAACTTTCTATTATCAGGGTGTATGACATGAGGATGGGAAATCCTCTTCAACCACTCCATATAATCAGAGTCGACCCAATCGTTCGGAAAGATAGGAGTATCAACGCGAACCAAATGCTCAGCTCTGTTGTCCCAATCAGTGGATGTACAAGGAGGTGTGTGCAAAATTTGAATTGAAACATCATAGGCCAGACTTTTGTCCCTATCCAAGTCACCCAATCCGAGCGCCTCTTCGATTGGTTCGTTTTGTACACCACCACATTGACGAGCCACTCTTGTCGGATTGTAGAAAACATATCCGGTGGGGTGAAACAGAGGTCCAAAGTACTTTTGTATGCGGCTACGAACACTGTGTCCTTCTTCCCTCCTTTTAATGTAAGGATCGAAGACAACTTTCTCGACGGGCAAGTTGTCCAATCGAGTCCTAATCTCAATCAAGGTTCTATCTTGTCCCGAGGGCTTCCCATTGTACATGTATTTGCTCCCTAGATAGTGTTCCTCTTTCCAATCGGGGTTCGGCAGCGCCCTTTCGGCAAACTCTGGGAAGTGCAAATATATGAACGCCTACAAGTGAAGCATGGGAGTATAAGATACTAAGTATACTATAATCTTTGGATAACGACAAATGAAGGTACATGGATTACCTGAAGTAAAGGCATACTGCCCCCAATTTGATCCTTCTTCGCCCTAGAAGCTTTTCTCATCTCATTCAACAAGAATGCAAGACAAGCAGTGCCCCGTGAGATCTCATTCAACCTATCCAAGTCAGCCAAAAACTGCACATAGGTGGCATTCACCCGAGAACCAGATGTGTCGGGGAATATGACACTTCCCAAGATGTAGAGAATGTACGCAGTGGCTGTCGCAGTGACCCGCTTGGAATCCAACTTTCCATTCTCATGTAGCCGCAGAGTCCCCATGAATTGGTCCCTCAGAGATTTCAATTGGAATGTCTTCGACCTTTGGTTTCCAGACTACATCTCTGTATTGGTCTTCGCCTTGTCCCAACCCAATTTGGCTTCGGTAAAAGCATAGATAAGATCCCAATGAAGGTCCTTGGCGAAGGCGGAGTCGGTGGGGGCGCCTTCCACGTCCTTGAGGAAGTCCATGTCCTTGGTAAAGCCGATGCTCCTAACTGATTTGCCTTCAATACTTAGACCTGTAATCTCATGAGCATCATCCGGAGTGATGGTCATCTCGCCAAAATGGAAGTGCATAGAATCTGTCTCCGCATAATACCTTTCAACGAAGGCAGAAACAAGTGGTTTGTCATATCCAACTGTGGAAGTACTGGCAATGGCAGGATACAACCCCGAGTTCTTGACGATCTCTACCACTTGAGGGGCTTCACCGCTAGCTAACCACGCCTCCAAAGCTTTAGCATTCTCAGGGCGTTCACCTACCCTTTCCAAGGGCCACATATCCATCTTTCCCGCCTCCGATTGGTGTTTGAGAAGACGTATTGCATCCTCGTGGTCCTACAAAACGTTGATATGTTTTGTTACATGAAATGAAGTTATGTTGGATGAATAAACGAAGAAAAATAGAACTAAATGAGATACTTACGATGGTTCTGTAGACGATATTGGCCCAACTACCCACATAGCCCCATAAGACGTCCATATTATCCAAAGGTGCACCGAGCTCCTCGTCGGGAAACATCTGCTCTTCGGTTGGCATGTAACTCCTCATTTGTTTCTTTGCCTTCTTTTCTTCAGCCCCCTGTTGTCCACCCTCTTCTTGTATTGGTTGTTGTGGTTGTTGTGCTGGTTGTTCAGGTTGTTCAGCTGCCTCCACGACAGTCAATTCTTCACCCGCTGGTTGTTGAACAGTTGGCCCTTCTTCTTGTGATTCTTGAACTACACCAGTTGGCCTTTCTTCTTGTGATTCTTCAACTGCATCAGTTGGACCTTCTTCTTGTGGTTCTTCAACTGCTGTTGATGTTGAATCGGAGACAGGTTGATCGACATCAAGCTGTCTAGCAGCAGTTTTACGACTGGCAGCACTCAAAGGTGCACCACCCTCTCGACGGGGAGGCAATCTAACTTGTGTGACGGCAGGATCTGCAACAGGATCCTGTCTCTTCTTCTTGACAACCTCTTTACCCTTAGCCCGTGGTGTGTTGGATTTCATGTTTTCCCTACAACACAAAACAAGAAACAAATTAACAGTTACACAGACAACAATCGGTTCAATTAACATCAAAGATAAACCGATTAGAAACCCAAGGAAACAAAACGTTGGACATTTGTGAAAATATAAACCGGTTATATATTCGTATTTATATCAATCGGCTTTATTAAGTGTTTACAAACAACGATTATGGAGTCACAGGAAAATCAAGATTTGTCTACTACATTAATCGGCTCACAAAAACAATAACATAAAACGATTGAGAAAGGAAAAAATAAACGGTGAACATGTTTATGAACATTAAACGATTAAATTCTGCCTCAAACCAGTCGGTTTATTCACATGGAAACAATCAACGATTAAGGCTAAGAAACTTTGGGAGTTTTTTAGCCTGAAAATTTTTGTCAATCGGCGTACATAAGACAATATATATAACGAATAACAACTGATATCGGCTTACGAAAAACAAAAGATGAAACGATTATGGCATAATTCTTTCGTTGATTATTCATGCGAAATTGTAACGATTGTGCCCTAGAATTCGAAAAGGCTAATTTCTAAATTTTAGAGGGAAAACTAATCGGTTTATGTTCAATTGAATATAGAACGACTGACAATAATCGTTATACGTTAACAAAAACATACAACGATTGTTCTTCGTTGCAGTTTCAGAAGATGAACAGGTTGAATAATCGTTGAATAATTACACTAACATAGAACGATTCTGGGTGACAGTTGCGAACTGTCGGGTTGAAAATCATCAAATTGGAGGGCAAATTCAACCAAATTTCAAATGAAATACCTCATTCTCATCAACAGGGTTGGGGTCTTCTTCTTCTGCGTCTCTTTAAGAGCCTGTAATTCTTCTTTACTCGCTATCCTTGTTTTCGGGTTCGATGAAGAGGTTTCGTAAACTTTGTCTATATCGATTCCTGATTCTTTGAAGCTTCTAGGATTCGGTCATTTGTTCTTCTTTCATTCCATCGCGTTTTATAGAATTAATCGTAAATTTTTTTTTTGGAAATCGACGATGTTTTGGTTTTGAAAAAAAATGAAAATGAAGTAGAAGAAGAAGAGGGAGAAGAGAGAATCGGTGGAAGTTTTTGTTTAAATGAATTTTGGTTTAAGATTTGGGTTTTAATTAGAGAAGTTACTGTGGGGGCATTTGAGTATTTTTGTCAATTTTTAGTTATCCCATAACCACCTCTAAAGGATAGGTATAAAATTGTATGGGGCCAAATACTAACGTATGGGGCCAAATTTAATTAGGATAAAAAATTGTAATTTGAATAAGTATTCTTGGGGCCCTGTGGGTGTAACTAAATACATTATTTAGTGGAATTTATAAGGATACCTATGTCATTTGATGTGTGTTTGTGTTTGAATATACAACTTGACCATTGAGTGCTGATATTTCACATTAAGATATCACCTAAATGCAGTGGTTGTATTAACTATAGTTGTTAAATCAAATTTTGGATAGATACGAAGAAATTAACATGCATAGGAAATTCTACTAAAAGCTGAGACATCAAGTTTTTTAAGAATTTTCGTTTTGTTTAACATGATCATTTGCTCAAACACCCCTAATTTGTTCGTTCTTGTGTTTTCGATAAACTCCATTTTCATTAAAATCAAATCTAAGTTACATGAAGAATTAGCACATCATCCAGTGAAAGAGATAATACACTAGTATTAGTACAAAGTTAGTGTTCCAACAAGAGAAAGAGACGGTACACCGGAAACAAGACCAAATACAAATATGAAAAGAACCCATAAATCGGAGAAGAATGGTTTTTAGGATCAAAGTCCAACCATTTTGATAATTGTCTTCTAAAGTAAGATAATCTCCATCGAAAGAGGAGTATTTTGTCGAAGTTTGATGTCGGTGAAAAATTCGATGGCCGGAGAAATTCGTCGATGTACTTCAAACGTTTGTAACTCAAATAAGAATTGATATTACAGCTATAGAGATCGTTTCAAAGACGCCTAAAGAAACACTATTAAACCTCGTGCAACATGGCGGAAGACATGGAGGATGAAACATCCTACAGACCCTAAAAAGAGTTTCAAAAACCTAACTAAAGATACAAATATTGAGTAAAAAGCAAAGTAAACTAATTACTTAACACTAATGTTGCTCAGATCTACCTAGATCTGTGAAGTTCTAAGAAGATCTAAGCAGCAACAAGCTTGCCGAGAAAATGAACTCTCTCACCTGAAATCGCATTCTAGAGGAGGAAAGAAGAGAGAGAGAAAAAAAAGGTTAATTTGTTCGTTCTCTGTTTCTTATTGCTTCTCCTCCTTGTATGGGCGTCAGGTTTTTCTTTTGTTTATTAAGAGAAAGCCCTATAATGTAACTTTCTAAACACAATATTTGTCTGCTATAAAATCTTATCGTGTAAATATTTTATGAATAAAACTATAGAAAAACCTGGTTGATACGAAGTACTCATCTAAGATGGAGATTGAATGATCGTCACACAAATAGGGATGACTTGGTTGTGTAAGAGGACATATCTTGTCTCTTCCACGACAAGTTTTTTGTTGGTCGCTGAAACATAATGAAATGTGCTACATTCTAACAATCCATAGTGTTTTCTCTAAGTAATTAACTTACCAGTTTTCTTTCTTCTTGCCTTGTACTCTTCCGATGGTACAACTCTCTTAGCCCCACTTCAATCATGATGCTTTCATTATGGAAAATTATTGGCCTAAACAGGTAGCTTCTATTTTTCATTTAAATGCTCCCACTATATCAAAAGAAAATTACACGTTGTCGATCTCACAGACAATATGTATTAAGTAGGTCTATCCTAATGGAAATTCAGTCTCATTGGCAGACGTGATTTGAATATGATTAAGCTTGAAGAAGTTAGTATTCAATTAATCATGGAATATTGTAGGTGAAGTGAAGCTGATTCCAATTGGAAGAGGATTGTTTGTCATAAAACTAGACAATGAAATGGGCAGGAAAATTTTAGAAACTGGCTAATAAAGTCTTACAAGTAAGAGATTTGGAGTCGCGTTTCAATCCGGATAATTAGACACCTTACATAGCTAAAGTTTGGATTACGTTTCCAGGGTTCAACTTGGAATATTGAACAACATATAACTTGTTAGTTATGGTTAAAGCCTTTGGCAGACCTATTCAGGTAGAACAACACTCGTTGTATGGAATTTTTTTATCTTTTGCTAGTGTTTTAGTCATAGTTGATTTTTTTAAGAAAATTTCAAAACCTTGTGTGGATTGGAACGAACATGAAGGCGGTGATGAAGGATTTTAGCAACTCGCATAAATCCCCAAAGTCCCTAGGTTTTGCTCATGTTGCAAAGTTTTCTGACATTTTGTCTCGGAATGTGAAACAATCAAAGAAGATGAGACTTATCCCATTGTGGATACTAGTGTTCCTAATTAGATTATTAATAATGAGAATAAATATCTATCAAGAGTAAGGAAACTCTTTTAATGGAAAAGAGATGGTATTAAAGCTGATGTGGATACAAGAGTTCAACAAGTATTTGACAAGGCTAACATTATTTCAAATGATTCGTGTATCCCACCTGGGTTTTTTAACTCAAAACAGATTCGAGGGGCTAGAAGAAGAATAATAAGAAGAAGTGGTACACCTCATCACAATTGGAACATTCAGAAATTAGTGGTACTAGATCGTCTTCGTATGAGCCTATTTTGGGATCGATTAGAAATTTGAGCTCAAAATCAAAAGAAATAGGCATCCTTGCCAAGGGTACTTTAGGTGCAAAGATAAATATTATTCTAAAAAATATTGTGACCCTAATAGATATCGGCACAATGTCTCTTGGAGGTATGTTCTCTAGTAGGATTTCACTTCCCTTATTCGAAGAATAATCGGCAACAAATGTTTAGCGAGTTACAAAAACATCATAAATGCTTATCAATCGAGGATGTGGAATAGTCTCCTAATTGACAACAATTGGTAAATTGTTTTGGTTTGTTTTCGTAGGCTACGTTTACAACCATTTTTATGGATACCCCTGGTTGCTTCTTCTCTTGTTGATCTTATTGCAAATTAAGTACTTCGTTCTTCTATTTCTCGCATAAAGAATCACGGAAAAGAATGTTGTGGGAACTTCCCGCGTTGGTCAGGATTTGTCTTACTTTTAATCCGTGTATTTCCAGTTTCGTGACCGATGGGTCGAAGTGCAATTTTTTTATGTCGTCGTTGTTAGTTTCTTTAAAGGTGACGGGAGTTTCCTGTTATGGTGTTTGTTTTTTTATGGTGGTTCCTATGTTGTTGGTTTCTTCTTTGTTGATGGTTGTGGTAACTATGTTTTCTATTGTTTTTGTTGTCTTTATCAACCCCTTTTTTCCACTGTTTGCATTCTACGACGTCATTCCACTGTTTGCATTCTACGACGTCATGTCCTTCACGTTTGTGGAATTTTCAAAATGAATGACTGGTTGCTTGCTCTCCCTTGGTTTTCCCTGATCTTTTAGGTATGGTATTTCGTGTTTCTTATATAGAAAATAAATTAGGTTGTCAAACGGTAATGTTAATTCCATATATTTACTCAGCTAAATTTCCTGTTTTGTGGGTAGTGCCACCGAGGTTTTTGCGTTGCGGTTTGCGACAGTCATGTTCTCCCATGTCTTTGTGGTGTGTTTTCTTTGGCTTTTGCGCCCTAACTAATTCCATTTGTTATGTTTTGCCGCTTGTATTATCTTCTGGCATTCTTGCGTAAATCTTTTATGTTTTTTGTACCTTGTGCTTTTCTGGTACATTATTGATGTGTTGCGTTTTTCATGGTTTTCTTGTGTGGTGGGTGGCGTAAGTGTGTTTGTTTCCTCGTTTTGATTTTCTTCCTGATGCTCCGGCAGGTTAATCGTTGTTGCCCTTATTTGCTCGGCTAGGTTGTATGTTGCAGTTACTTTTTCGAATATGTAGGTTTTTCTGTTGTTTACGTGTAGTCCACCTAGTCGGCTTACGATGGTGTATAGCTTGTTTTTTTTTTTGCTCCTAGTTTTGCGGATGTTGACATCTACTGGGACCTAGTCATTTTTACCTTTTTTTCTTTTCAGATTTTTTCGTGAGGTTTTTGAGAAGGGGTTTTATTTTGGTTCACTTTGTATTTTTCAGCGGTGATCCCGCGATAACATGTTTTAGGTATCTGGAGAACAATTCTTATCTCAGACGGAAGATATCACGTGCAACACCATGTGCCTCAACAGAGATCTCGTAAATCAGCTATGAGTAAGATCAAGATGGCTATGGATTGTTGAGTTTTGGCTATAAATTGTTTTATTATTTTCGTCGTGTGTTTTCTTATCTTGGTGGGTATCGTGCTCGGCTGGTTGGTTTGGTTTGGTTTGGTTTGGTTTGGTACCGTGCTCGGCTGGTTGGGTTTGGTTATTGTTGATTGATTTCAATCGTGAATGTCGTTCATTGCCCGAGTGTGAATGATTTTTCGGCTGATTTTTATTCTTGGAGTTAGTCTTCAATTGATGTTTTTTCGTTTTAGATGTCAGCGATGTTGAATCTGTTTTTTCTTTGTGTTGGTTGGGTCATATTAACTGGTGATATTCTTCGGTTGGTCCATTTAGGTTCGTTATGATGTAGATCGGTTGTCTATTTGGTCGCGGCAAGCTGTACCAACTGGTGTGCGCTTTTCTGGCGAGGAATGTAAAAGTAGTAAATGAAAATTGCGTAAAAGGTAAATTTTATTTGAAAGCGATATTATATGTGAAGATCTAAAATAACGTCAAATATGTTTAGGAGAATCTTTGCAGGACTTTTTGAAATTGAATAAAGCGTGTTTGTTGTAATATTTATGATGTAAAGTGCAAGTTACCTTTTAAATCATTAAATCACGAAGATGAGTTACGTCGTATACTCATACCTTCACAAAGTTTTTTCCCCAGTAATCTGATGTTTTATTAAGCTTAAGTGATTAGTCTTTACTATCAATACGTGAACTCGCTTCGGTCTCGACTAAGTTTGATTAAGGTTTGAAGGTCTTGAAGTCTCACACTCAAAGGCAACAAACGATCAATTGCTTATACATTCAAAGGCGAAAAGGAAAGAAAAATTCAGAGGAAAAACTCGTCAAAAAGAAGGGGAACAACCGGAAAAAATTGAGGAAGAAATAGACATAATTAAGAAGTAAGTTACTATAATCACCTTTGTAATTGTTTTCATTGTAGTTTCGATCAATATAATAGGTTAGAAACCGTAAAATTTCAGTTACAATAGGAAAAATCGTCATGGTAGTTTAATCAACTAGGTTTTATACATAAGCATGACGAACAATCACCTAGGTTTTGCATGACGATTTCCTATCTGCAACTTTAAATTCGTATTTTTGCATGTCCTAAATTGTCAGGAAAATGTACTCGACCATGACGATTTCTTATTTTTGAAATTGTCGTCACAAATTTGTTCCATAATCATGACGACTCTAGCCTTAGAAAAACATGGCTTCTGTCCATTTTTTTAGAGAAAATCATAAGGGTTGTCGCTATACTAACCTTGACGATTTAGGTGTAGTCGTGAGCCCAAGTCGTCAAGTATGTAACAAATTCCTTGACGACTTAGTATTTAAACTGAAATCGTCGCATTCGATTGGTAATACCTTTACGACTATGCGTGGTAGTTTTGGTTGTTCATTGTTCTTTTGTGTATATATTTAGGCTAGAGGATATCAGAATGGGAAAAAGCAGAACAACCTAAGCCTTCAAAATCAAAGCGTCGTGCTAGTACTACTAATGAAGTATCGTTCGTAATCCATGAGCCAAACCTCAATGACATTCCTTCTCCTCCAGACTCTGATTCTAATGATAATGTTCTGATGGGTGATGATGATATTCCGCCAGAAGTATACCAACTACAATTAGAGGATTTCCAGGCTGCTGAGGTAGGTGATGATGTAGGAGGGTTGGATCTAATAGGTGGTGATGATGAAGAACCCAAAGGAAAGAGGAAAGGAAAGAAGAAGGGGTGGGATTGACACATTCCCCGTCCGGAGTTGATGCTAGACCCTAAACACGAACCCTATAGAGTACCGGCTGATGGTGGAAATTTTCTTTTTGGATATGAAACGTCCTGGTACAGTTTACTCTACCATGGTAATAACCTCATCCTTAAATTGTTATTTAAGTCATGTTTAGCCACTTGATTATATGTGCAAATGCCACTCGTCTTTTGAGGCACCAAATGTTGTAATTCAATATGGAGCAACGGAAAATTGGCAATGAATGTGAAAGGGTCAAAGATATTGTAGATAACCCCGGTCTGATGGCAGTCGTTAACAATTCGGTTATCTACTATGATATATAGATAATATTAGCATTATGTGAGAGGTATTATGGGTAGAACGACACTATGCATTTTTGTTCGGCGAGATGGCGATCACTCTTGATGATGTTGTTAGAGCATTTCTCGGTTGAACCCACTAATGTTGTTATCTCAAGTCATTTTTCAAGTTTATATGACAAAAACTCAATCCTTGATAAGTCTACAATACAACTCGGACTAGGATGGGATTAGGTATTCGAGACGAAGACCACTGAAGATGAAGACCGGAGCTTACATACTTGATAAAACATATCGTCCTCATTAAAGGTTAGAAAGGTTTACCTTTCAGTTTCGTATTTACCATTCTATCATTTAAAATAGTCTATGATGTTGTTTATGTGATCCAAAGGATTTTTAAGGATTAGTTCTGAAAAAGCAGGGGTACCGAAATACTACCAACTTTTCGTTTGGGCTCGTGAGTCTTATGGTAAGATATGGACGATCTCAAAAATCAATATCCAAATCTGATAACCGGAGTCGGATCACAAGTGATCAGTCCAATGCAAGACAAGTCTTGACAAATCCCCTGGATGGATTATGGACCAACTCGACGGTTATGAATAACTTACTTCTTGTTTATGCTTTAATTATATAATCAGAGAATATAATGCGGAAAGTAAAGCACACAAGACACCAGAGATTTTTTTAACGAGGAAACTACGACCTGTAGAAAAACCTCGGGACCTCGTCCAGATTGAACACCGCACAATACAAACTGTCTACAAACACTAGCCTACTATAAGACTTCGGGCTGGGATGTAGCAGAGACCAACTCTAGCCCTCCAAGCGAATTGGCTATTATCGCACTTCTTACGTCTCTAGATTCCCCACAGATCGTCACGCACTTGATTCCCCCAGCTGACCTCATTTACAGGCCTAGGAGTTGTTTTAGCCGCAGTTAAAGGCTTGTGTCAATAATTCCGGCTTTGCAACCTCAATTATCAACTATATGTTTGAACTGTCCTCTATCAGTTTGACATACACAAAGTGACTTCCTTCGAATTTCTCCAGGTCATATGGAAATCTACTTACAAGATTGGGCTTACGCTGAAAACCGAGTAATCAATGTAAACTTGTCTCTACCTCAATTGTAAAAAGAAACACTTAAGAAACTTATACAATTGGAGCTAACTGGCTCTTACAACACGTCGTGCAACCTTGCGTTGCTTCCTTTAAACCATGTAGTTGCATATCAATTCTTGAATGGCCTTATAGCAGAAGAGAAGGAACATAGAATAGACAAGAACCTAATCAGGCAACCAAGGTTACAGGTTAATCCGATAACAACCACAGAGGTACGTTATCTCCTACTTGTGCTTCCCAACTCTCAAGAGAAGTCTTTATAGTCGTTAGGTAAATCCCACAGAGGAACTGCTACCTAATAGAGGACGACTATGCCACAACAAGCTTTCACCTAAGTGAAAAGAGTTTATGATCAATTATACAGAGAAACTTCACGTAGGCTTGATGCTTGTGGTTTTCGTTCTGAAACCCTCTATTTATAGCACTCAATAAGATAGGTTGGTTAGGAATAAAAAAACTCGTTACTTGTTCCACAAGTTTAGCAAGTGCCCGTGTAAAACGAACCCGTTACTTGACTTGCACACAAAGAAACCTAAATTTATCTCAATTGGAAATCTTTATCATTTATTTGCCAAGTGTTTTGTTAGCTCAAAAAAACTTCAAGATTGATATCCAACATACCATAGATAATCTTTTATCTTATTAACACATTGAGAATCGTTAGATGGACCACAAAACATATTTTCGTGATAACCAAGTCCAACTAAGAGATAAAGGAGTCAGAGTTTTACCCGTGTGAAATTCCAGAAGAATATCCACGTGGACGATTCGGGAACCGTGCTTCTGAATTCCGGCCAGATACATCGAATTTGTGGTTCACGTACATGTACGTGTACAAATTGATGTTTTGGAACTCAGGAGTAAAACCCGGAGTTACTGTTCACGAACCGGTTTGTGAACCGCCGTTGTTCAGAATTAGGGTTTAACTGGATCCGCTGGAAGTTCTGGGTTGGGCCAGTACTTAGACGTGTTATTACGCCCTGAACTATAATCCACTAGATTCTTGCTCAAGAGTACTCCTTTAGATTCACCCATATCCTACAATTGATTTGCAAGCAACCCATTGCTATGGAAAGATGGTATCGAATCTATCTCACGCATCATGTTACCTTAGTATTTGTGGGAACAAATACTAACATAACACATGGTTATGTAGACAAGAATACGATCTCAATCGCTATTAGTATCTCTACTAAAGTAGCCGACTATTTCAAAAGATATAATAAGTAGAATAGAAGAATTTCCATAAAAGTCATAACTCCTACTAACCTTTTGTCGATGAAGAATAATTGATGTCTTCTTTGACTTCACAGTCTTCGTCTTCAAGGTCTCTACTACTTTGTTTATAACCCAATTCTGAAATCTAAGCTCTATTAGGCTAAATCAAGATTGTGTTTTGACACCTAAAACTGACAACCAGCTTGACATACCAACGCTAGTGGGTTTGGCCGGACAATGCCCTAACAATCTCCCCCTTTGTCAATTTTAGTGACAAAACCAATTTACATATGGATTCAAAAGATATACAACAAAGATCTAACCCAGATGCATCTTGATTTCTTGAGTTCTTCAACTTCTCATTTGATTCTTGATGTGTTCTTTTAACTCTTGTTGAAAAACTCGTAGACATCACCTACAACATATCCAGCTCAAACAACCACAAAGCTACGCTCGAGCTTACATGGGTTAATATGCTAATCCCACATGGTGTTTGTGCAAAGAGTAAGAATCTGAGAAAACTTTAAAGTTCGTGTATCAAAACTTTTAACGTGATTCTACTCATACCTGATACGAAGCTTCTTCTTAACTTTAATTACTCCCCCTTACTTGATACTTTGAAAAAGTACAGCAAGTAAGCACATGATGTTCTCCTCATATGGTTGTGAGCCACAAGAACAAGAACCATATGTATGCTCCCCCTATTTGTCACAAAAATATGACAAAGTAGTTTGACACTAGGGTTTCAAACCTATTAGAGATAGGTCAAGTTAAGTACTCGCATACCAAGTTTAAGATGACATGACTAAGAAATCAGAACGATGATCCCGAAGTTAATTCATCTTTGGAGAAATATAGATACACTTTTCTCCTATATTCCACATCCACGCTCCCCAAAAGATTTTTTATTAAGCGCAAGCTCATTTAAGAACTCTCCCCCATGTGGTGTTATTCAATAAAGAACAACATACAAAGCCTAACTTGGACAAATAATTTAATGTATCCAGTTTTCCTTTGTTTACAGCCTTTTTCCCTTAGCCAGATTTTTGGAAAAGAGTATATGATCTCGAGTTTGTAAAAACCCTAAAAACTATATAATCAAAAGTTTCTTAATCGTGGGAAAAAGCTTAACTTTTGTAATAGACATAACTTTGCATCACTACCGAGGTAATGGAAAAAGCCATGGATTGCAATAAGATTGAGGTAGATAAATCAAGTATTGCAAACATCATTAATAATGATCTAAAAATAAATTTTATTAATGAAATAAAGTAGTACATGGTGAAAAACTCTAAAAAGCATGATAAGGCAAACTACTTCTAGATATAGTTTTTATTACTTAGGCAAAAGTAGGAACAAGTTCTCACAAGGAATCAACTATTCTAATCTACAAAGAAATGAAAACAAACAAAGAATTATCTCTGTTCACTGCCAGTGGTGTTTTCTAACTCTTCATAACTGCTCCAAACTGCCATGGTAAGATCCATCCTATATTTGAGATCAGGATGTTTTGAAGCAATTAAATCGAGTTGTTTCTGTAGACAAATAACATTATCTTCAAGACGTTTCTGCCTTTTGATAACGGTGTGACGTAAGCTCACGACTTCATTATTGTTGTTGTTGTGAGTTTCTTCTGCAGAATGACATGATTCTTCATCACCCTGGTTTCCATTATTCTTGTGTTTGTTAATATTAGTCAACATCTTGCTAACGGAGCTATCAATGAGTGGCTGAGGCTCACCAAGCAATTTGCCCGAGGGTTTAACATTGTAAAAATCACAGATTCTTCCAATCAGACATGGAAACCCAAGGTTTTTGCCATTACGAGTCATTACCCTCATATAATATATAATCATATCACACAAGTTTATTTCTCGTCTGCTCCTTAAATGGTAGACCAATTCTGCAAAGTCGTGACTCCACACAGAGTTGACTATCATGGAAGGATATAGGTTAGCCACACCAAGCTTCCCAAAGGTTCTCAACTCTACAGATAGATCTTTTGTTGGAAACTTGCGTTACCACGGAACTTCACGACCTATCAGTTTCATGGAAATATCTTTGTTGGTTGGTCTAGCGTTCACAGGTCTAGGTAGTGTGATACCTTGATTGGACAGACCTGTGAGAGATGTTATGAGATCACAGTTTACATCCATTACTGTGAGAGATGCTATGAGATCACAGTTCCAGGTAGTGTGATACCTTGATTAGACAGACCTGTGAGAGATGCTATGAGATCACAGTTTACATCCATTACTGTTTTCCCGGCCATCGTTTTAAAGATGAAGTTTTCATCATTGGTTCCATGAATGTTGGCATAAAACTCTCTGACCGTTCCTTCATAAGCTTTTCCATGACCATCAAATATGTTGCCCAAATTAAAGGATCTTACATATTTTACTACATCTTTAAACCTTGTACTATCAACAAGTTGTCTTTCTACAATGAGAGGCTTATCTTTGATGGTAAAATAGAGATGATAACACTCTTTGTCACAGAAAGTGATTCCCAGAGATGGATCACGGTGATAGTTATTTTCTTTGATGTGGAGTAATGGGATTTGCCATTGGCTTTCCTCTAATTCTTGACATAACGAATTAATTCCCCAAAAGCTTGATTCAAGAAACGTATTCAACCCTTACAGACGTTGTTGAAATGAATCTTAAACAGATCTGGAAGACTTGTCGCAATTCAGGAGAATTTCTGATACAAAAACCTAGGGCAGCGGTTCCCGAACTGTACGGAGGCAGAATAAATTGTCTCTGTGTGGTGAGGTATCTCGGATATAAATAGGGAATTGTAAACCCTAGTTACGATATCCATCTTGTATCAGAATTCAGATTTATTTGAAATCCACAGTTTTACCTTAATACAGATTCCCTTTTTGCATGGGACTCCAAAGAGTTTATACAAAACTGAAACTATATGTTTTTCCATTTAGGAAACTAAGGTATTCCCTTTGAGATAATATTGACAAGTTCTTTTCTCAAGGGTAACTAATTCTCCTTGAAAAA
>JAJJMA010148411.1:439-15568 GCA_023529015.1 Papaver nudicaule
CAAGTATATGCCTTTCCCGTCAGAGATTTCGAGAATTCCTTGAGACATACAACTTGATTTCTTTCATGTATCCCCAATGATTCTAGGAAGCGAGATATATGTTCTCGGGCATTCCCAATACCATTATACATTGAGAATGAAGGTGTGACATACCCTTCAGGAAGAGATTCACGTTGAACTTCGATTGGATATGGAGGTTGATGACGATGAAACAAATCTGAATTCTCCATGCTCCGAGCCTGCAAAAGATTCTGCAAATCTTCACGAGTGACGAAGTTATGTTGCAAACCTGTGTTTGGTCCACGTGTGGTGTGGACATGGGTATCCTGATCATCAGGAATAACATGAATCTGAGAAGGACCCGCCCTGTTAGAATGAGCTAGGGTTTCCACACGTGAAAACCCTGGGTTTGTTGGAGGCGTCAGCTTCTCTGAAAGAGTCCTCAAGCAAGTCAGCAACTCCATCTGGGTTTTCACCATATTGTTTTGACTCAGGGCTAGATCTTGTTGGGTCTTCATGAGATCCGCAATGCTAGGTGAGTCTTCAGTATTCCTTGTTTCTCCTATGCGGGGCCCAAAGAGAAAAGCTTCTGTGCGTCTTGAGATAGGAGTGTAAGGGGTAGGAGAGATAGTGGTATTGGTGGTCCCCACCATATGAGAGAGGGGGGACGTGATTTGGGATAGGGTTGGCGTGGTGGAACCCACCAAAGGAGTTGACACGCCCAAGGAGAGAGGGGATGAGGTTGGCCCCCTCTGGGTTGAGGCAGAAGCAAAATTAGGGTTAGGGTTTGAGCTCACGGCTGAAATTGTGGGGCCAGAGGTGATGGCGCCACTAACTTGGGTATTTGTGACCCCACTTGCAGTAGGCAAACTCGTGGGGACACTAGGGTTATTTGGAGAATTTGTATTCTCTGAACTCTGCCTCCTGGTTTCAACCATATCTTCTTAAAACCGAGATAATGACCTCCCACTGTGGTCGCCAAAATGTTTTAGGTATAAAACAAATAAGAAAATCTGAGGGGTAAAGTATGAAGTGTGATGATGTAATAAAAGATTGTGATGAATTCGAGAGGTCAAGATCGAACAAGACTCGCCTAAACCAAGAAATGGCCGTTCGAGTATTGCTTCAGTTACAAGAAGAGGATTTTAGGGTTGGTTTAGGGAGGGAAGCAGAGAAAGACGAGATCAGAGAATTGCTATGATTCTTGTGATATTGAGATTGATATTGCAAGATAAGGATGAATATTCAGTTCTCACTAGATAATAAAATGCTGAATGAGAAGAGTTAATCAATTATCGATAAGATAGACTTGATTATACTTGCACTGAACTTGTTGAACTTATCTGTTTTTTGGATGAGATTGAGATGATTTCCCAAACTGGTCGAGTGACCTATTTATAGCAATATATTCTCAACTGATCTCGTAAGAAGTGGAAGAAGTGGAAGAGTGGGAGTGAGGAAAGAGTGGGGTCAGTTGTTAAGAGTCTTGCGCCTAATAATAGGGAAGACTAACAACCCACTACCTTATCCCATCTTCTCAGCAACGTTCGCACGACTTAGTTTTCTTTCCCGTTAAGTGATTGAGCCGTTGCAATCACACGTGCCGTAGACCGCCAAACCAAAACCCTAAAGAATATCCCCCCATGTAACTTACTTGATTCTCGTAAGATTTGTTAAAGATTGAATATTTGTTAAGTCAAAGCTGACTAAGTGTAAAGTCGTACCAATTACTGGTAACTTAGGACTTTGCGTAAAGATAGAGATTAAGCGATAAGCTTGAATATCTCCTTAAGATTTGGTTTAAGGATTGAACCGGGCAATCGCCATTTAAACCTAATGAGATAAATCTAAGGGTTGAGCTAGCAACCGCCATTAGATAAGATAAAATGAATCTAAGGGTTGAGCTAGCAACCGCCATTAGATAAGATAAGATAAGTCTAAGGATTGAGCTATGCAATCGCCAATTAGACTGAGAGGATTTCAGCAACTCTCTGTGGCAACAGTCAAATAAGTACGACTTTCAGTTTGCCATAAATATGAGAAATTGGCTTGTGGCATGTAATGCACCAATTCTCTGAGTAATGAAGACATATGAATGTCTAAAATAATATAGGTCATAGCCATGATCCATGATTAAGAATTATAGCACTGATTTATAGAAGCAAGTCCATAATCAGGAAAAACAGACGAATGATGCTATCACGGCGTAGCCATCATCAAGAATGCATAAGCATTGCCAATATAAGACCTAAAGATAGGCCATAATAATTATAATAAGCCATGTTGCATGGTATAATAATTTTTTTGAGAAGTTAGGCATAAGGCGTAAAGGATGAACCACAACATTTATGTTATTTTCAGATTTCTGAACAGTTTGCATGTTGTCCATTGGTAAAATCACCCAGGCCAGCCCATATTAGATAAAAATCTGAATTTTTAGTATGTTATAGGAAATTCACAGAGGAAAATATTTCGTGAAGGAAGCGCCTTCTAATTCCTTACGGATTGGGCTGTAAAAATCACGCCATGAAGAAATACGTGACTGAACTGCCAGATTTCCGAATTTGATTAGGAAACTAGAGTATTATGGACTTAATAAAATCCATAATCCTCTAGGATTTGGATCAGTGAGGCCCATAAATAGGGGGAGGCTAGGAAGAGGTGAACCCTAGTTCAAAGGAGGCAAGGCTAGCCGTGAGGGGAAGAGGACAATCATGGACCTCCATAAGTACAAGTGAGGGAAAACAATAAGACCCCCACGAATTAGGCAAGAGCCAACTATAAGGCCCCCCATAAATTAGGCTAAGCATGATTATGAGGCCTCCAGTATTTGGCCAAGGCATAATTCTTGGACCTCCAAGAGTTTGGCCAAGGCACAACCGTGAGCCTCCAAGCAATAAGCTAGGGCATGGCCGTGGATGTCCAAGAAACTAAGCAAAGGGGATGCGTGGGCATCCAAATACTAGGAAAGGGGTGGCGTGAGGGCCCCCCAAATAGTTGAGCAAGGGTGATGCCATGGGCATCCAAAGATTAAGGCGAGCCATAAATATGGACACCCAAAAACTAAAGAGAGGGATGACCATGGACGTCCAAAAATCAGGCCAAGGAAGTGGCATGGACGTCCAAAATCAGGCCAAGCTAACTAACATGGATATCCAAAGGTTAGGTCAAGCTAATGGCATGGATACCCAAAGTTAGGGCGCGCTAATGGTAATGGACACCCATAAACTAAGGCAGGGGATAGTCGTGGGCCTTCAAGGATTAGGCAAGGGAGGATGCGTGGGCATCCAAAGATGAGGCAAAGCTAATGCCACGGGCCTCCAAAGGCTAGGCAAAGCTAATATCGTGGGCATCCAAGGATTAGGCACGGCCAATGCTATGGGCATCCAAAGATGAGGCGAGGGAGGATGCGTGGGCATCCAAGAACCATGCCAAGGCCGTGCATATCCAAGGTATGCCAAAGCCGTGCATATCTAAGGTATGCCAAAGCCGTGCATATCCAAAGCATGCCAAGTAGTGGCGTGAAGCTCTTAGGGCTTTGGCTAGCTAGGCTAATGCGCATGCGTAGGTATTTTAATGCATAGACTAGGGATATGGACCATGCTACTAGGATAGGGTCGCGAGATATTAAAATATGGCTAACGGCAAACCAAATATCTTATCCCTACTGTAAAAATAAATTCATACCTTATCTCGCGCTATTCCAGGATGCCAGAAATTGATGTAAAATTACTCCTGCGACCTCCTCGCCAAAAACCACCATCAACAGTTCCTCAACTTCCCTTGCTCCATTTTCTGAAAAAAAAAAAGGCACATGAACGAAATGATTCAAAAAATGATTAGCGAAAAAACAACTCCACCTTACCCTCATCTTGACAAGAGCAATCTTTTCCTGAGACTTCTTGCGCTCCGCTTCGGAGAAGTAAATTCTGTAGAACTCAATAACAGGAAAATCATGCCCATCCTCAAACTTCGTACGCTCGACTCTCCCCTCCTCATCTTCGTAACCATAGAGGACGGGACCCTCGATAAGCACGGGTTTTGAAAACCACACCTCGTCGCTAGAATGACGAAGAAGCGTGTTCGTCTTGGACCCAGAAAGATCTACGTCACCCAGAGCATGAGAAGAGTCGGCCACTTTACCTAAGCTCACACTCCAGGGAGTTTTTTCCTTGAGCAAAGTTTTTTCTACCTTGTAGTACTTGAAAAATTCCCGGCAGTCCAAAAATCTGGAGAACGCTTAAGCTCCTCGGGAAGTTCCTTATAATAATGTGACTTGCCTTTCGAGCGAGCAACCCATTCGCTGATGACCCGAATAGAGTTTCCATTTAATTGCATCACACCACATGGAGGGTTGATTTTGGAATAAATCTCGTAGAAAAGAGGATTGGACGGATTATACAGCGGGATAGGAAGACCGACACCGAGTTGTTCGCCGGAAACGATGAACCTCTTACTGCAACACTTTTGAGTGGAAAGCAGTTCAGGGGACAGAATCTCCTTACCCAAGCTTCGATAAGGAAAAAGAGTTTGGTTAAACCCATAAATTCGCGCCCTCTCTTCCCAACTAATTTTCTGAGGATCCACCATTTTCCGAGGCAACACCTTACCAGAAAAAGTACTTTCAGAAGCCTGAAATAAAAGAAAAGTTAAAAGAAACAGCGGACAAAGACCAAACAAAACGGCAGGAACAAACCCCAAAAGCTTACCATGACCACAGGAAGAATACGTTAGAGAAAGGTTCCAACACTCAGACGTCTCGGAAAAGCGATTAAAAAGGGGAAGGAAGAAAGAGGGAAGAAAAGGCAGGAGAAAGCAAATTTAAATAAGAAAAGGACGGAACCAGTACAGTAGGTTGCCGGTGAAAGACAGGCGAGGGTTTCGAAAAGTACTTAAGATTACGTGTGTCAGTTAAAGAAACCGAAAGGGGGACACGTGTCGAAGAAGACGAGGCGCCAAGGGTTTTCTTCTCCAAACCTCCTCGATCTTTGGACAAGAAAAGAGGCAAACTGTGGAGGGTAAAACCCCTCGGGACACGTGTCAGGGATCCAAGAAGAAAGATCGCGCCAGAGGAACTAGCAACGAAGCCTCGGAGCCAAACCAAAGAAGGAAGAGGCCGAGGACATCGAGAGAAGAATCGGAAGAAAGGGATTCGGACTCCGCCCTAAAGGACCGAAGCCCCAGGGCCATCTTCGGAGTGCCACCGAAGGAACCGCCTTACTCGACAAGGACTGACACCACCACGATTGAATCCCTTGTCTTATTTGCTGTAAACCACCCAAGCTCGGCCTATATAAAGCGAGCTTGGAAAACATTGTAAGGGTTGGAATCTTTTGGGGTGTAACCTAAGCGGCAAGAGAGGGATTAGGTCTGTATCTCCTCTAGCTCCTTAGGATCATATCCATGTAGTTGCAACACTGAAATAAATACAAATCTTCATATGTTTAGTCTTCAGATTATTGTCTTTTACATATCTTCGGTATCGTTCTTAAGGTCTATGTACCTTGAATCGTGTTTGAATGATTGTGTGTGTGAGTGGGATCTGAGGGCCATGGAACATCATGTACCTATGCAGATTTTCTACTCATACAAATTTGTTTTATTTTGTTTGGCAGTTTTTGTTCTATTTGTAACCTAACCAAAGATTCTTGGTTAGTTCAAAAATCTCTCACAATTCTTTAAAATCAAGGTAGCTTCCTACTCAAATTTCTCTCACTCTTTCATTTCCGCAATTTTAAAGCAAAAGGTTTCTTGATGAGTTTGATAGTAAACATTAAAGGCTTCTTTTGCTACTTCAGGATATTGTTTTTCTTTACAAACATTCAACCTTCATACTAGAATACTAACGATGATATTGTTGCAGGTAGAAACACAAAGGGGCTTTGTTCCTGCTGAATACGAATGCAAGTAATTAATAAGGGTGGCAATTTGGTATGTCATTTATTTAATATCCGAATTTAAAGTTTCTATGTTTCTTGGCGCTCTTAGTCTATTACGAAGTGGGGGTTTGATCCTTAAGTTCCTAACTTATACATCAATGGTGATGAGAATGGAAGACTGATGCTTGCTCATGAGGCAAGTGCATAAGAAATTTCAGGTACTAATCTTATCCCATTGACCTATGGATAGTCTTATTCCGCTGAATGTTTGCACCGCATATTGGTTCTTACTTGAAAGACATTTAATTTTCAGATAAGCAACTATCGAAGGTGGGGATACCTGGCAGTAGCAGTTATGATTGTCAAGGGTACAAGGGGTTGTGTATTCTATATCTAGACTAAAAGTTGTAGATGAGGAATGCAAACCTTAGCCTGGTGTATGTGACAATTACCATTGGGAAAAACTATAACGTAGTATTGTGTACAAAATGGATCTGATGGACGGATATAGGATAAAGAGACCCTGACGTAGCATGTAAATGCCTAACAATAGAATAAGAATCATTGCCTACTCAATTCTTCAAGACATTTGAATCCGGTATAAATATTCCTGGTGTATGCCTAGTAATAGAATATAGTAAGGTAACTTTACTGCTCGCTGATGAATAATTAAATTCAAGCCTTCAATGCTGATAGTGAGCAATTTTAGTATTGACTTTTCAGCTGTTACTGCGCTTTTAGCAACCCTTAATCCTGCATTTCAGTGCGGTCGGGAGCGTCATTGAGGCTAAAACATTGTTGGATCTGGGTTCTTAATGTCAGTAAGTTATAAGTGATTAGACCTTTTTTCTTATATTCACATACTACAATATTGCTTAACGATTTATGATGATATACTACAGTAACGCTGCCCCCTCGCAATATAACAACTACATTTCAAAGATTAAGCCATGACTTAAACTAAACTGTTGTGTACGTCAGGTAGTTACATTGCTATGTCAGTTATTAAATATTATGTTGAACATTAATAATCTAAGACTTGGAACTGCATAAGTTAATATCTCTTTTGTATATTGAATTTTGTTCTCTCTGTCCATTTGCAGGTTTCAATAAGGTTTCCTTTATCTAATTTGTCACCTGGGTTTTGTTCGTGTAACCTTGTTAAATGGTTTCCGTTTTCTGGAAGTGAGCAATCTTGCATGATGTGACATAGTTCCACAACTGTCAGTTGTAACCTGTTCATATATACGTAAATGGGGTAACGCACATTCTAATGCAAGTGTATACTGTGCCCATATACATTTTGGCTAAACCTTAAAAGAAAAAAACTTTATATCAACTCAGGATTCATGTTTAGATGACAAGCATTTTGTAAGACTTTTTTTTGTATGATGGAATTTGTTCATGTTACTCTTACAAGCATAGTGCATGTGCGTTGCACATCGACAAACAATTATTTTTTACACTCATTTATTTTATTTTATTTTCAAAAAAGATATGACAGGCTACAACAAAGCGTATGACCCACAGTAAAGAACAATAAAATAATATGGAAATTAAGAAAAAACATTTTGGAAATTAATCAATTAATAACATTATTTCAGTTAATAGTAACAAATGTAATTCCCTTCAAAAAAAAAATAACAAATGTAATGATTTGAAAACATTTTGAGAAACGACCATTCGACAATAACATAAATTATATTTCCAATGCAATCAGTAATGGTATGTTCAAGTATTGCAAAAAAAAAGCAGGTATTTTTATCTCTCAAAATGCTCTACTCATTGCAATTAAAAAAATGTTCTACTCATTTCTTAAACGAAACAAATGTAGAAGTTGTCTACGTGATAGTTCAGTCGGACACTTGAGTTCACTGTTAAAAACCTAGTGTACTGAGATTACTTTGCCCTCCGCGTTTCGTACTCTCCATTTGCATTATGAACAGGTGGAATCATGTAAGAATTTTTGTTTTGTCTTTTAATCGGTTAGTTCAAAGCTTACTTTGTTTCTGTTGTCTCCTTGGTTGTTTTGGTGGTGATTGAAGTGATCAGTAAGTTCAGAGTTATAACTTTATCAACTGTAATGAAATTGATTGAAATTGAGAAGAATTTCAAGAAATTTCATGAAATTGTAATGAAATTGATAGAAATTGAATAATGTAAACGTGGGTCGAATATGGCTTCGGACCCAATGAAGATCGAATCCGAAGCTTCCATTTTCATCATCGATTTTGTGCTAAAGTTACTCTACAATTGTATTCTCTGATTCTACAATTGATTGATTTGATTATATTTCCAGATAAAAATGAATGGGTTGAAGTATATGTAACGTCCCGTCTGTCCACCGATACTGTCCCCACTTAGCCACTGCAGTCATCCGGCAGTGTGGGGTTTTCAACGGGCACCGCTGCGGTCATTCGACAACAACTTCTCGGGAGGTCACCCATCCCTGGACTACTCCCGCCCGAGCACGCTTAACTGCAGAGTTTTTTCTGACTGCTGAGTTAATTATGCTTGAAAAGACCTCAATGTTATGAAAGGATAATTCATTACTTATATTCCATTTCGGCGAACCCTACCTGCCGAATCGGGGTATTACAGTATACATCTTCATTCGATGAAGTTATAAAACTCGGTGAAAAAGAGGGGATACCGAGATATACTACCAGTTTTTTTATATTCGTGAACCTAGTTGATTAGGTTGCTTGAACGATCTAACAAATCAATATTCAAGCAACAACCCGAGTACAGTTCAGAGAACCGAATCCGAAAAAAACAAGTTCTTGTAGATCTCAACAGAGATGAATTCACTAAAGGGTATGAATCAACAAACTTGTAATACTCTAATTATATAGATCAGAGACAATATAATGTGGAAGGGAAAAGTAATGTAAGACACCAGAAGTTTTGTTAACAAGGAAACTGCAACCAGCAGAAAAACCTCAGGACCTCGTCCAGATATGAACACCCATAGTATTAAACGAATATAAACGCCAGCCTACTCTCAGACTTCGAACTGGAATGTATCGAGACTGAATTCACCCTACAAGCAACTCAGCTACCGTTGCTCCTATGTCTCTTGACTCCCCGCAGAAGCCTACGTACTTGACTTCCCTAGATGACGTCCTTTACAGGTCTAGGAGTTGCTGATACGTACAATCTTTGTACTCTTGATGACTAGAGTTATTAGGGCGGGATTCGAAATAACTATAGACGAAAGATAGGTAAAACGTAGACACAAGAACAGATTTACGAAGAAAGATATCTTCTCTAGATTATGAACAAGATAATATTACAATTCTCTCTTTCACGCTCACAATCTCACTAAGCTTGCTTTTGCAACACGAAGGTTACCTCACAAACTTCTTCTCTAGATTTACTAGATGCCTACGGTGTCCAAGCTATGAGCTAGGCACCTCTATATATAGTGCTTTGGTTTCCCGAAGCCTAATAGGAATCTATTTCCTATTCTAAGATTCCTTCTTTAAAAATAATCCTTCTCTATATAGGAATCCTTTCCTAAATATAGTTCTTCCCTCAATTAACTTGAGGTCGACCAAGTTCCTAAAGAGGCTAGGATACACCTGTATCATGGGTCCCCCCTTTAAGAACTCAAACTCCAGTGAGAGTTAGAAATGGAGCTTAGGGAACTCGAGAGTTCCTTTCTCCTTGTTGAACCACTTAGCCTTGCTAGGAACTTGACCTTGACATCCAATTAAGAAAGTTTCTCTTTCTCCTTGTCGTGTCTTAGTCACTCTTCGTTCTAAAATGCAATCTTCTTTCAGCGGCTCCTTTCGATCAAACCATAAGTCTTCTACGCGTGGTAAGATCATCTTGTCATCCCCATCATCATCCAATAATGGTGGCTCAAACAACTTCAAGTATTCGGCATTAATGACCGAGTACATTCCTAGATAAGGTGGTAAATCGAGACAAAAGGCATTGTCACCAATATGGTCGAGAATACGAAACGGTCCATACCTCAATGGCTTTAACTTCGTACCTTCCCCTTTTAACCTTTCCTTTTCTAACTTCAACCATACCATGTCACCAACACCGAAATTACAAGGAACAAGATGCTTGTCATGTTTTGCCTTGTATTTGGCTTGTGACTTCTTCAATTGTGCTTCAACGGTCGCATGAATTTGAGAAATCTTCTCCAAGAACTTCTGTGCCTTTTGCCTCTCACTTCCTTCTTTTCCCCCAACTGTTGTATCACTTGAAAACACCAAATCGAAAGGACTAGGCGGTAAGTAGCCATAACACGTCTCGAAAGGAGACTTTCCCAAAGAACTGTGAACTGCTCAATTGAAAGCAAACTGTAGATATGGTATACTCTCATCCCAAGTCTTAAGATGCTTAGAATTATATCCCCATAACATGTGAACCATAGTCCTATTAACTACCTCTGTTTGCCCGTCTGTTTGTGGATGAAAAGTTGTACTCTTCTTCAACCTAGTGTCCATCATCCTCCACAAAGAATCCCAAAAGTGACTAAGAAACCAACTATCCCTATCAGAAATAATCGAGGTAGATAACCCGAAATGCTTCCACACATGATCGAAAAAGAGCTTTTCTGCACCCGCTTCTGTCACCGTCTTTGTACATGGAATCAATGCAATCATCTTGTTGAACCGGTCAACCACAACGAACAAGTAATCATGACCCGACTTGGTCTTCGGCAATCCACCAAGGAAATCCATAGAAATACTCTCCCAAGGTCTTGATGGTACCGGTAATGGTAGATACAACCCATGTTTCATGTTTGAGGGTTTAGATGTGCAACACAACTTACAACCTCGAACAAACTTAGCCACATCATCTTGCATCTTTGGCCAAAAGACATAACGTTGTAGGTTAAGTAACGTCTTATTCATCCCAAAGTGTCCAGCAACTCGGGATGTATGTGCTTCTCTCAACCTTTGCAACCTATCTCCATCTTCTGGAATGCATAACAACTGACCTTTGTATAATAACTCATCTCGGAGTTCAAACTCACATTTCAAACCACCTCTTACCTTCACTAACACCTTCTTGAAGTCTTTACTGGATGCGTACGACTCAACATACTCTTGAGGAACAATTGGTTGAATCCGCATAGCCACCAATAAACTAACTGGCGGTCTTGAGAACATATCGGCCAACTTGTTTGTAACTCCCTTCTTGTACTTGATGATTATATGAAATGCCATCAAGTAGGACATCCACTTCATGTGTCGAGCTTGTTGTAACTTGGTTTGCGCATGTAGATACTCCAATGGCTTATGATCTGAGTGCACTACCACTTATTTACCTAAGAGATACACTCTCCAATGTTTAACACATTAATACAAGGTATAAAATTCCTTGTCGTAAGGTGGATAGTTCTTAATAGCACCCGAGAACAATTATGAATTGTACTCCACTGGTTTACCATCTTGTAGCAACACTCCCCCTAATGCATATTTAGAAGCGTCTGACTCAACTTCAAAAGTACGTTGTAAATTAGGTAGAGCTAATACCGGTGCTTCTGAAATCTTCTTCTTAAGTAACTGAAAAGCGTCTTCATGGGTCTGCTGCCAATCAAACTTTTCCTTAGCCCCCGTCATACCATGTAGTGGCCCAGCAATAGTAGAAAAATGCTTAATAAACTTGCGCAAGTATGTGCAAGCTCCCAAGAAACTTCTGACTTCAGTCACCGTGCTAGGTTTTGGCCACTTAGAGATCACCTCAACCTTCCTTGGATCAATCTTACGTTTCCCACCACCAACAATGAAACCGAGATATACCAACTCTTCCTTTCCAAACTCACACTTCTTTTCGTTCAACTTCAGCTGGCCTTCATGTAACACTTGAAATACCTTCTCAACGTGAACAAGATGTTCCTCCCAAGTTCTGCTATATACGAGGATATCATCCAAGTAACAATGACAAAATCTTCTATAAAGGGTCGTAACAAATCATTCATCAAACTCATAAACGTCGTTGAAGCATTACACAAACCAAACGACATCACCAACCATTCGAACAAGCCTTGTTTGGTCTTGAAAGCAGTCTTCCATGTATCATCTTCTCGCACTCTCACTTGATGATAACCAGATTTAAGTTCCAACTTTATAAAGACTCGAGCACTCTCCAATTGATCCATCATGTCATTTATCCGTGGTAACGGGTATCGGTTCTTGACTGTGATCTTGTTCAAGGCTCGGTAATCTATACACATACGCCAGCCTCCATCCTTCTTCGGCACCAACAACATGACTGATCCACAAGGTGAAGCACTAGGTACTATAACTCCTAACTCTAGAAGTTCTAAGACTTGTCTCTTTATCTCCTCGGATTCTTCCACGGATGTGCGGTAGAGCCCTACATTAGGTAGAGAACTTTCTCCCATCAACATGATCTCATGTTCCACACTCCTCTTTGGTGGTACTCCCTTGATTTCTGAAAACAAATCTTCATATTTCAACTTCAACCTATCTAGGTCATCTTCTTGTTGTTTAGACAAAATAGTCAAACAAACTCTACCCGGCTTCTCTTCTAGAGAACGGATCACAAGGAGAATAAACTTTGTACTAGCATTCACCAACCGCTTAGCCTGAGTGGCTGTAATCAAACTTGCTCCTACAAGGGGAGACTCTATAGCCCGAATTACATAAGTCTCACCTACTTTCTTAAAGGTGTACTTCTGCTCCCTTCTATATAGAGTAGCATCTTTGTCCCATAAATAAGGACTTCCCAGTACAACCTGACATACATCCAATGGAACTACGTCGCATGTAACCTCGTCAATGTAGGACTCATGTAGAGCAAACTTGAATGTACACTACTGCGACACTTGTAACCCTCCTTCCTTTTGGAGCCATCCCAACGGATATGGATTTGGATGTTTGAATGTCTTCAAACCTAGCTTTTGTACCAAAGAATTTGAAAGTAAATTCTTCTGACTTCCAGGGTCAACAACAGCATCAACCAATGTTGTCTTAACTTGCATCTTCACAAGGAAGAGCCGTTCCCTAGGATCATCTCTTGTAGGTCATTCCGTTGCTCCGGTCATTAGAGAAAGCTTCGAGTTTCCGTCAGTCCTTGAACTTCTTTTGGAGTCTGAGCAACTAGTGTGGTCTTCTTGGCTTCTCTCTTCTGTATCCCCCTTGGCTTAAGATGAGGATGCTTCTCCCAACACTTGTCCATTACGTGCCCTGTTTGTTTGCAATGCGTGCAAGACAAACCTCCTTTGTCATTGAACTTCCCTTCGTCTTTGCTTCTTTCACCTCCTTTGACGCTGGTACCCCCAGATTTCACCTTCGGGTTTCCCTTAGAGTCAGTTTTCTTAAGCCTACCTTCAATGGCATGGGCTTTTACGCTTGCTTCAGCGATAGTATCGACTGAAAACATCTTCAACTCCTTCCGTATATACTCATGGAACCCAGAGATGTACTTCATATAGATAGCATTATCTCCTAAGTCCAAATCTAGAACCATAGCTTGATTCTGAAATTCTGAAGTATATTCTTGCACGGATTGGTTGTATGCTTGCTTCAAGTTGTACCACTTGAGCCATCTTTCTTCAAGGTAGCCAACCGGATAAAATTGTTTCCTTATGACTTCCTTGATCTTCTTCCACGACAATGCTCCTTGGTTTTGTCTTCTATAAGCTTTCCACCATATTAGAGCATGCTTTTGTAGCTTCAATGTCGCACAAGAAATCTTTCTTCCTGAATTAAACTTGTCAAAGGAAAAATACGTCTCTAGACGTTCTATCCAATCATTTAATTTCTCTACGTCGATACTCCCATCAATGTATGGAATTTCAACATGGAAATCGATTTTCAGATTATTACTCCGTTTCTTACCAAGAGATTTGGTTTTTTTTGGTTCTTTGGTTTCTTCTTCATCCCCTAAATCTTCTTTTTCCTCATCATCTGCAGCCTCAGATGGAGTCTTACTCTTCTTTTTCTTTGGCCCGGGTGTGTTGGAAAGAATACATTCCTTCAACTCTTTAAGATTGTCTTGAATTGACTTCATGTCTGTTTGTAGCGTAGCTACCTTCTCCTCAGTAGTCTTCGGAGTATCATCACCCTTAGGTTCTTCGCCTGGCTTCATCCTAGGGTTCCTTGTTCTCTTAACGTCTTCCTGCTTTACGAGTAACTCACCAAGCTTCTTGTAGAGAGATCTAGTGAAGACCATAAACCACAATACTTCCCTAAAAAGGAGCTAACTAAGCTCTGATACCAACTTGATACATATAATCTCTGTACTCTTGATGACTAGATCTTATTAGGGCGGAATTCAAAATAACTATAGACGAAAGATAGGTAAAACGTAGACACAAGAACAGATTTACGAAGAAAGATATCTTCTCTAGATTATGAACAAGACAATATTACAATTCTCTCTTTCACGGTCACAATCTCACTAAGCTTGCTTTTGCAACATGAAGGTTACCTCACAAACTTCTTCTCTAGATTTACTAGATGCCTACGGTGTCCAAGCTATGAGCTAGGCACCTCTATATACAGTGCTTTGGTTTCCCGAAGCCTAATAGGAATCTATTTCCTATTCTAAGACTCCTTCTTTAAAAAGAATCCTTCTCTATATAGGAATCTTTTCCTAAATATAGTTCTTCCCTCAATTAACTTGAGGTCGACCAAGTTCCTAAAGAGACTAGGATACACCTGTATCAGTTGCTCTACTTCCCTTCGTGAAGACTAACGCTACCCTGCCTCTAACAGGACGCCTGGTGTACTCGATTGCAATTAAACAAGAATACGATTGTGATTTCCTTTAGACTTAAAGTCAAGTTTAATGGAAATCGAGATGCTAATTAGGGATTGTTGATCTAGCCTAAACAGCTTTACCTCGTAATGCGTGATAAACTTAGTATTCAACCTAGTTCATGAATTGCATTATGAAACTTCTAGGGCTTATAACACCGAGTGCAGCCTTACGAAGTTTCTATCAAATCTTGGTCTTTGTATGATTGAATAAATCAATCGACCCAAGATACATGATCAAGGAATTTTACTTCCGACCTGTGCTTCACGGTCCTCAAGTGAAGTCTTTCAAATAGTCGTAGTGCAAGAAAAGGACTTCGAGATGGCGACCAACCTTTATGCAAGGAGAGGATTGGAGTTGTATCTTGCAGAAGGTCATCTATTTATATTAGGTGTCAACGGGTACCCGTTTATCCGGAACCGAACCGATTTAGTTTATATTCCTTAGGCAAAAGTAAGAACAAGTTCTCACAAGGAACCAACTAATTCTCTTTGAA
>JAJJMA010148427.1:0-17928 GCA_023529015.1 Papaver nudicaule
CAGTCTTTTTACACAGCAAACAACCATTTACAAGATAAGAATTCATGAAAGAGTCCATCGTTGGCGCAGCTTCATAGCAAAGTGCCCACACACAGAATACTACTTTTTGTGGTATTTTTGGGTTCCACAGACTCTTCTAAGGAAAAAGAATGAGACCATCCACCTCTAACATTTTGTAACATTCAGACACAGGAAATGGCTTATTACCTTGTAGCCAAGTTCTATGATCACCCACATCAATAGGATTGGAAGTAGACAATATATTCAGTAGCTGTGCAGCTTCCGCAACCTCTTCTTCTTTGAGATTCCTATAGAAACCAAAATTTCAGCACGAACACATTATTATATATCAATCCAGGCCTGACAATAATCTTTGAAATCTTCATTAAGCCCTCCCAAAATACTTCATCCCCTCCTTTTGGCTAGTTACCATGTTACTCTCGCGTGAAAATGACTAAGTTATCCCTAGATTATTAGGTTAAGTTACCAAAATATCCTTCACCTAATACACCTAATAACCCTAATCAAAACTTGATCAAAATCATTATGTACCTAATAACCCTAATAAAATCTAAACCCAAATTCATTCCACCTCATTTCATTTCTTTTTCCTTCTTCTCACACAAAAAAAACCCAAAGTTTTTCACATTTTTTTTTCACTTCTTTATCATGGATAAAACAAACTCATTTCATCATTTTTCTTTATAGGTATGTTTTCAATTGATTTAGGAACTGGATCGACGAGAAATCATATCTTTTTGCTGCAACAACACCAGATTCGGCTCGTCAAAAACCCCAAAAACCTAGCTGAATATACCAACAGTTGTTGATGGTGGTTTTTTTATGAGAATGTCGTAGAGGTAATTTTGCATCGAGTTCTAGCATCTGATTGATTGTGGCTTGGAGATGTGACCAGGATGGATCGAGGTAGGGTAAGATCTTTGGTTATACCTTGAATTCACAGCCATGGCCTAGTGTCATTGATACGTATGATCTCTGTACTCTTGATGACTAGAGTTATTAAGGCGGAATTCAAAAATAACAATAGACGAAAGATAGGTAAAACGTAGACACGAGAACAGATTTACGAAGAAAGATATCTTCTCTAGATTGTGAACAAGACAATATTATAATTCTCTCTTTCACGCTCACAATCTCACTAAGCTTGTTTTTGCAACACGATGGTTACCTCACAAACTTCTTCTCTATATTTACTAGATGCCTCCCATCCCAGCTATAAGCTATGCACCTTTATATATAGAGGTTCGGTTACCCGAAGCCTACTAGGAATTTTATTTCCTATTTTAAGAATCCTTCTTAAAAAAGAATCCTTCTCTATATAGGAAATCCTTTCCTAAATAGAGTTCTTTCCTCAATTAACTTGAGGTCGACTAAGTTTTTAAAGAGACTAGGATACACATGTATCATGGGTCCCCCCCCTTTAAGAACTTGAACTCCTGTGAGAGTTAGAAATGGAGGTTAGGAAACTTAAGAGTTCCTTTCTCCTTGTTGAACCACTTAGACTTGCTGGGAACTTGACCTTGACATCCAATTAGGAAAACTTCCCTTATCCTTGTCGTGTCTTAGTCACTCTTCGCTCCAAAATGCAATCTTCTTTCAGCGGCTCTTCTCGATCAACCACAAGTCTTCTACGCGCGGCAAGATCATCTTGTCATCCCCATCATCACCATCTAGTAACGGTGGCTCAAACAACTTCAAGTATTCAGCATTAATGGCCGAGTACATTCCTAGATAAGGTGGTAAATTGAGACGAAAGGCATTGTCACCAATCTGGTCGAGAATATGAAACGGTTCATACCTCAATGGTTTCAACTTATTGCCTTCTCCCTTCAACCTTTCTGTACCTAAATTTAACCATACCATGTCACCAACACCGAAATTACAAGGAACAAGATGCTTATCATGTTTTTCCTTGTATTTGGCTTGTGACTTCTTCAATTATGCTTCAACGGTCGCATGAATTTGAGAAATCTTCTCCAAGAACTTCTGTGCCTTTTGTCTCTCACTTCCTTCTTTTCCCCCAACTGTTGTATCACTTGAAAACACCAAATCGAAGGACTGGGCGGTGAGTATCCATAACACGTCTTGAAAGGAGACTTTCCCGAAGAGCTGTGAACCGCTCTATTGAAAGAAAACTGTAGATATGATAGACTCTCATCCCAAGTTTTAGGATGCTTGAAATTATATCCCCGTAACATGTGAACCATAGTCATATTGACCACTTCTGTTTGTCCGTCTGTTTGTGGATGAAAAGTTGTACTCTTCTTCAACCTAGTGTCCATCTTCCTCCAAAAAGAATCCCAAAAAGGACTAAGAAACGACTATCCCTATCGGAAATAATCGAGGTAGGTAACCCAAAATGCTTCCACACATGCTCGAAAAAGAGCTTTGCTGCACCCGTTCTTTTCACCGTCTTTGTACATGGGATCAACGCAATCATCTTGCTAAACAGGTCATCCACAACGAACAAGTAATCATGAACCGACTTGGTCTTCGGTAGTCCACCAAGGAAATCAATAGAAATACTCTCCAAAGGTCTTGATGATACCGGTAATGGTAGATATAACCCATGTTTCTTGTTTGAGGGTTTATATGTACAACACAACTTACAACCTCGAACACACTTAGCCACATCATCTTGCATCTTTGGCCAAAAGACATAACATCGTAGGTTAAGTAGCGTCTTATTCATCCCAAAGTGTCTAACAACTCGGGATGTATGTGCTTCTCTCAACCATTGCAACCTATCTCTATCTTCTGGAATACACAACAACTCACTTTTGTATAATAACCCATCCCGGAGTTCAAACACCTTTCAAACCATTTTTTACCTTCTCTAACACCTTCTTGAAGTCTTTATTGGATGTGTACGACTACGCATACTCTTGAGGAACAATTGGCTGAATTCTCATAGCCACCAATAGAGAACTAACTGGCGGCCTTGACAACATATCGTTCAACTTGTTTGTAACTCCCTTCTTGTACTTGATGATTATATGAAAAACCATCAAGTAAGACATCCACTTCATGTGTCGAGCTTGTTGTAACTTGGTTTGCGCATGTAGATACTCCAATGGTTTGTGATCTGAGTGCACTACCACTTCTTTACCTAAGAGATACACTCTCAAATGTTTCACGCATGGATACAAGGCATAAAATTTTTTGTCGTAAGGTGGATAGTTCTTAATAGCACCCGAGAACAATTATGAATGGTACTCCACTGATTTACCATCTTGTAGCAACACTCCTCGCTTACCATTCCCGTGAATGTAAGCTAATTAGTTGCCTCTGGGTTCCATCCGCCCTAATTGCCGATGTAAATCCCATTTATTATCCTCGCGACGCCTCAAAAGAGAGGTCCCAACGGTCGCAATATGATAGTGGGTCCAAATGCTTCTAGCTTATGTAGCTTCGATGCAAAGTACTCACCATTAACGGGGTGTCTTTTGGGTAGATGACTGTGTCATGTAGCTCATAGGGCCCTTACGACTACATGTACCTCAGCTCTTATTCCTAACGCTGGAGGACTTTTTTATATATTTGGCATTAGGGCCTTGGCGTCAAAGCATTTTAATTTCATTGTGTCAAGGCACTAGGGGAGATATGGCATCATGGCTCGTTTGTTTATATGGCATCGAGGCCTTAGGAGATGTGGCATCGTGGCCCATTCATTTATATGACATCGACTAGGCCTTAGGAGATTGCCTAATCAGGTAGGACTATTGCCTAATCAAATAGGATCTGGAGTTTGATTTGATATATAACATGTCAATCTGCCTCTTTATTTATTCTTCTAAATGACAAAAATCAAGTTGTTTTGATTACATTTCGGAGTTTAATTAAGGTGCCTCAAATACTTACCCTCAACTGGAGTGCTCAATCGATGTCCTTCGAGATTGATCAAACTGTAGGTATCATTTCCAAATGTTGTTCGATGGCGTACGGGCCTGTCCAGAAGGGATCTTCATCGGTAATCACTTTGCTGCCTTTGATGATGTTCGATCTTACCTCACTGACTATTTTCTTCGAAGATGTTGATGCACCGCTTTGTTTATTTTTTGCTATCATGAATTGTTCCCTATTTTGGTGCCCCGGGTCTTTTCCTAGCTGAGCAGGTTCCATGATTGACTGCAGAGTTGCTTTTGATTTTTTCGTGGAGTTCATGGCCATTCCTGCCTCTACTTCGGCGATGAACTCTTTGATACTAGATTCTGTTATCTTTGGCTGCTTATTCTGACTCCCCGATCTCTAAGAAGGTTTTAGCGGTGTGAATCATGTACAGAGTTCTAAGGGTATTTTCTGGAAATTATTGTAATAATGGATTCAAAAATCAGAATACCATAGTTTCTTTCAAGATTTTGAGAAATATCTTTTTCCTTCATGAAAACTTCTTTGAAGAAAATCTTTTGTATCTTGATTAGATCTTGATGTTTCAAAGCTCAAATTCTTTGAAAAAACACCAATCCATCATAATGATAATTTTCTCAAGATTCTTAAGTACCTTAAAGCTTTAAATCTTTAGGTACTCAAGATGGTGGAGCTTATTGTAAGTAAAGAAAATAGAAATAATAATAAAACTTGAAAACCCTAAGAAAAAAAATTCTGATTTTTTTTTTGAAAAACTACCAAAGCACAGGCAAACCTAAGTTGTTTTAATCAGTCCCAGTATATACACGACTAATAATTTAACGAGTAACACTAACGGGTAACAAGATATCGAAACAGGCTAAGCATTATATCGATAAAGATTAAAGCAAAGTAAATGACAAAGCGAAGACCGAATATTCATTAATGTAAAATGTTTCTCTGGCTAATTCTACATGGAAGTTGTGCTAAAAGACCTAAGGAGATTCAATACAAACCTAGTCTCACTCACACGCCTATTAATCAAGCCCTTACAACTGAGCTCGAGCTCGCCTTTTATAGAACGAGTTACAAGTGGATTACAGCTAATAAGTCAAGATACACAATCGTGTTGTCGAGTAAGTCGGTGGCCTCTGAGATATTCCTCGAGGTTCCTCTTGTTTCACTATCCTTTAGTGTGTCTTGCGAGGTGTCTATCGCTTCAATTGTATCTCTTCCCTCGCTTGTTCTGTTGACCTTCGATGTATTCTTATAGAAAATGGCTCTTTTCGAGGTATTATGTACTTCGAGATTCGCCCTTTTTCTGATGCTCCTTCCTTGTGATGCTGACACGTGTCTCGATGGTTGACACACTGTGACCATTTTGTAAATCGGGTTGTAAAAGTATGACCTTCTATTAATATCCCCAAAAAGGTTTTGAAAATATTAATAAAAAAAATCTATAGAATAAGAGAGAGCAAATAACTCATGTGAAGAAAATAGAGAAGGTAGAGAAAATATATATATATTGTTTCTGTTATGAAAGGAGTTTTTATAAGACTTCACAAACTTTGGGAACGGAGACCCGATCCATCGACCTCAACTATGAAAGTCGGGCTCCTGGCCAACTGAGCTAGCTCGTGTTAGTTCAAATAATAGACTATGGTATGTAGAGAGAAAATAAAATAAAAGAGAGAGAGTATATTTACCTCATTGATTTGGGGGCGAGCCCATATTTAATGGGGGCGAAGGCGAATCCAAAATAGGGTCACAATGAAGTAATCTCAAAAACCCCTTATACACCATAATTAGGATTAGAGATTGTAATTGGGATTAGTAAATAAATTATTGATTATCAAAAATATTAGATTGTTAATTAGAAAATCATCCTAAGACTAGATAGTTAGCCATTATCACCACCACCTCCATTATAACCACCACCATCTCCATTTCCACCACCACCGCCGCCTCCAATTCCACCCCCCACCACCGCCACCATTTGTCGATGTGTTTTCGAAAATGTTCAAACATGATCCTCAAAGATCAAAACAGTTATGGGAAGACTCACTTCAATGTTAAATTTGTCGAAAATCAACTTAACCCAATTGCTTCGTCCCAGAATCGTCAAAGAAATGACATAATATTGTGACGATTCTACAAAACTCGTCAAGGTTTTATGATGGTCTATGACGACCCAGCGGGTAGATATGAACAATCGTCAAGGTTTTTGAATTTGCATGACGATTTAAGAAGTAGATCTAAAAAGCCCGAAAATACTGCTTGCTAAATCGTCACACTATGTAATAACACCTTGACGACTTGCCTTTGAGAAGAATCACCCCTCTGCCAAGAAAACAAGTTAAATCGTCATACTATGTTATAAGATCTTGACGACTTAGATTTGACAAAAAACAGTTATGCTCAAATCGTCATGATTTACATCATGACCATGACGAGTTTAGGTGTATTAACAGCTGTTTGGAAACAGGTTGTCGGAATCGTCGTGGTTTGAACATAAACCATGACGAATTTATGATTTTTTCTTTGAGTTTCCAAACAATTTAGACATGTAAACTAACACAAATGAATCAAACAAAGTACGATTTACCATTGTCAGCAACAAACCGTTAAAAACAAAAAAAAACCATTGTCAACCTAGGAAACGAAAAATGTATCAAACACACCAAACCGACATAATATTCTTTCACCTACTAAAACCAAAGTGCGAAACGAAAAAACTAAACCATATCATTGTTGCCCCCATCGGCTTCACCTTCACCTTCACCTTCACCACGACCACGACCACGACCACGACCACGCCCACGGCCACGACCACGACCTCGTCTAGAAGTTTCTCCTGTCTCTTGAGTCTCTTGAGTGTCACTGGTTTCAATATGACGACTCTTCGTGTTGCGTCGTAATTCCTCAAACATGTGCTCCGCCTCAGGCATATTGATGTGCCTAATGTGTTGATTATGTTGGTTCAGTTCAACTTCGGTCAAACCCTTTCCTTTATCCGATCTCAAACACAACCAGTTGAGGACATCTTTCAACCGCTCCTTCTATTATCATAAAAAAAACATGAGTTAGATGTTTGAGTAATCTAAGTGTGAATCTTAGACAACTCAATTACCAAATGTATACTTACGCATAACTTGTACAACGAAGAATCATCATGGACGGTATTACGCCCACGTCCACCACGGCCACGAGGGACTCTGACTTCCCCTTCCCCACGTATCACTTTGGCATGCGTGAATGCAAGGTACCAATGCATGTATTCTTTTGTGCTCTCATGTCCAAGCACCACCATGCATTCCGGATCCCATAAAACGTCTATCAAATTATTCCTCCATGCATTCCAATGTTCGTAAGAGGGCTCCGGTTTGTATTTTACGACGATACGTCCAATGTCAGCACCTGATTTATCACGATCCACTTTGAATGCCCCATCACCTTTTTCGTCAAGTGGACGATCTTGAATATACCCGACTTGCCTCATTATTCGGCTCGGGTCGTACATTGTATGCCCAAGGGGGTGCCACAAAGGACCATTGTACATACAAATTGATCCTCTTGGTGCCATTTTTCCCTCCTTCCTATGGTCCATGTAGGGGTCAAAAACTACCTCATGTGCCTCCATGCTGTCTAATCTTTGGCGAACGAAAAGGTACCAATTCTTCTTTCCCTTTAGCTGATCCCCCGTGAACATGTACCTCTGGCCTCTTGGTTGATGTGGTTGCCATTGCCCTTTCTTTGCCAGATCAATCCACTTATCATTTGCTGCCATTAGTTTCGGAAAGTGTTCATAAATCCACACCTGTGAAGAGCATCAACTACACATAAACAACATGCCATATATATGTACGAACTTAAACCACCAAAAAACCATATATTACCTGCAGCAGAGACGTGTTGCAATTGAATTGAGCAGTTTTATGCCGGGATACCTTTCTCAGCGCCGTGTTCACGTGTGACACTATGGCTGTTCCCCACGAGTACTGGTTCACCTCATCCAAGGGATGTAGTAGCTGGAGGTAGTTGGCGTTCACCCTGTTACCGGCAGACGAAGGGAATACACAAATAGCGAGGACATATAAGAGATAAGCCGCAGCAGCAGCCCTTACTTCATGATCTTCCAGTCCAGCATCCTCTTCTTTTTTCTTGGTCCCAGAATACTCCGCTCTCAACCTTACCAGATTGAACTCCCTCTTCGGTTTGTCATACTTGTCAAGCATAAACCATGAGTTCGCCTCGTCCTCACCCCACCCAAACAACTCTTCGCACAATTCACGAAGTCTCTGAAAAGTGAGTTGCCTTTCGTAGCCTTCACTGGTTGACTTGCCATCAATTTTGACATGGAAAGTATGATGAGCATCTTCAGGAGTGAGCCCCATCTCCCCGAACCCAAAGTGCATGGTGTCGGTCTCCGCATAATACCTCTCACAGAATGCAGATATTGTCTCGCTGTCATAGTTGATAACAGAGTTATCCACGATTGGCCTCAGACCGGAGTTGTCAACAATCTCTATGAACCTTACGCATTCACCTTCAAGCGGCCAGTTGGACATATTGCGGTACGCCGTTTGGTGCCTCAATATTCTAGTGGCATTCGAATGAACCTACGAGATAAAAATTTATTAATAACAATCAAATTAGCTAAACGTATCTTAAATTATAAGCAAGGGACGGGTATATTACCATGGTAGCGTAGACTGTTTGAGCCCAAGAGGTTTTGTATCCGAAAAGAACCTCTCCACCATCAGCTGGTACCCCGTAAGGTCCATGTTCTTTTGGTAGCATCAGAATCTCATCGGGAATGTGTGGTTCCTTCGCTTTAGCTTTCTTTTTGCGTTTGGGTTGGACTTCACCTTGGGGTTGGTCTTCACCTTGGACCTCATCATCATCATCATTAAGAATATCCTCGTCATCATTAGGACTATCCTCATCATCCTCATCACCTTGGGGTACGTCATTAGGTTGTACCCCATCAACTGCGTATTCGTCAAATTGCACTTGGAGCACGTCGAGAGGAATATCATCTTCAGCCCTCGGATCATTACCATCATCATCGAACTCCATAGGAGTAGGAACTGCATCAGGGTTTGGCTCACGGATTATCACGGGTCGCTGTCTGGTAGAACGAAGACTTGGTTTGGAACCCGTGGGTGGCATTGGTCTTTTTCCACTTTTGATTTTCTCCAACCTTAATACATACACAGAACAAATCAATTAACAAGTAAAATGACACAGTAAATCGTCATGGAAACAAAAGAATGTATGACGATTCTCATCAGAACAATCTAAATCGTCAAGGAATTTAACAAATGCACGACGAGTTCATTAAGCCCCACTCTAAATCGTCAAGGTAAAGCATTACGATTTACTCATAAAACTGAACATAACCAAAATTTTCTATGTCCAAACTCGTCATGCTTTGTGACACTATTGAGACGATTTCAAGAAACTCGTCAAGTTAATGTATAGTTACATGACGATTCAAGGCATGCAAAAATAGGAAATTTAATCTGATAGTGACTAACTCGTCAAGGAATTATGCAAAACCTCGACGATTGTTCTTAAATTTTTTTCTGTGGGACAATATTCAGACGATTTAGGGCAACTCGTCAAGGAAATGTATTATTGTATGACGATTCTGTGCATGCAAAACTAGGAAACTATATCTGAAACTATGTAAATCGTCAAGCTTTTGTTCAACAGCAAGACGATTGTTCTTGATTTTTTTTCTGAAACTGTCAAATCGTCATGCTATTCTACCATAGCTTGACGAGTTTTCATGCTGTAAATTCAATTGACGGTTTCTAACCTATCAAATCGATTCAAACTACATCTAAAACAATTGAAAGAGTGATTGGATGAACTTACCTCTGAATTTCCGCCAAAGATTCTTCCCCCGGTTGTTCTTCCTCTTCGTCACGGTTGTTATTTGATTTTTTCTTTTCTTTCCTCCTCTTGTAAGTAATTGTTGAATCATCTCCTTCTCCGTCTGTCGCCATGAATTCAATTCGCACTCGAGACTAGTAAGTCAGGATTTTGAGAAAATATGAAGAGGTCTAATTCGATTTTTGGGTTTGAGCTTTTTTTTTTTGGTTTTTTGTTTTTTTGAGAAGTTATGTGGGAAGTTAATGGAGGAGTAGGGGGAGTGGGAGTGATTTTTTGTAACTGAAAATTGAGAGGGAGAATTAGTGGGTAGATAATTAGGGGTAATTATGATTTGTAACTGATTAGGATAAATTAGTTGTAATTAGCCACCCCTTATAAACTGGGGTGGGATATTTGAAGTAGTGCTCGCCCCCATTAAATATGGGCTCGCCCCCAAATCAGCCAGGTATATTTATGTCTTGAACATAAAAAAGACCAATTAGATATCCCTTGATTATAGGTGGATTAGCTTAAGTGCGGTGAATTTGGGCATCTTGCAAAGGCTTGTCCTAGCAAAGAATACTACGAAAGAGATATAATGCCCAGCTTTCAATGACATGTCTGATGAACATGGTTTTGAAAAAATACTAATGGATATGAAAAAATTAACCAACAGAGCCATTCCATATTAGAATCTTGAGCACAACGAGACACAAAGCAGCCATAGCCTCAGACCTTGGGGAAGATATATATATAGAAAAGAATGGAGCATTTAATGCAAGGGACAATAAATGGGCCACCAGACGAAAGCCAATCGGAGAAGAAAATTGATCCCTTCTTCAATACAGAAGAAGATGAACAAACTTACCAATCCGACGAGACGAGGGATTCCTATCTGGGATGGTCAGACAACAAGAAGCACGTTCGAGAATCACAACCAGGGGCAGATCTAAAACTTGGCTTTCTCCGGCTCAAGCCCCCACCAAATTTCCAAACACTACAGGAAAAACTATCATCTACAACTCCACTTTCACAATTCTTGGGTAAAGGTCGTAGAAGATCCCATGTTTTACAACTTTTTCCAAAGGATGAGTTGTGGTAAGTCAACACCACCAACTCTTAGAAGCAAAGAGTTGGATCAAGAAAACATACCACAACTCTTGAAGCAAAAAGGTTGGCATCAAAGCTTCTTTCACTTCACTAGTTTGGATTGCTTGTGTCTGATTTCTTAGAAACTATATAGCAATCTTTATAGGAGTTGTTGAAGATAACAAATTTGAAAATGAAAAATGATGTCAAGGTGATTCGATCCTTGGTCTCCTGCATACAAGTCTACACCATCAACCATGAGTACACTGCCGCAAACTTGTTAGGTTTGTGCTTCTTCTTAAATTTTAGCATTATGACAATCTTTGACAACCATTATAAGAGTTGCATAAACAAAATTTGATGTTAAAAAAATGAGGACTTAGTTAAAATTATCAACCACCCTTCCACTTTGACATGTATAATGTTCTTCTTTTTGTATATGAACAAAAACTTTACATCGAGCCTGGAAAAAAACAGTTGCATAACTCGCAACCAAGCCTGCAACATACAAGGCTTTCACATTTCAATCAACACTCACAATTCAAAAGATGAAGTTCATGATATTCTAGACATTTTATTCCGCTGAGACGCCTGCACCCTTTTAGTCGCGGTTCAAAGTAGCGCATAGATTAACAATCGATGATTATTATTTCAGTTTGAACTTCAAGTTCAGTCCCCGACCTGCATTCAAACTATCTTAACTTATCAAAAGGATTACTAAATGAAAAATCATTAGAGTTTAGATGAAGCACAATAAGAATCGGCAATGAAATTTGATATGATAATATAAATCCTTTTTTCTCTCCTCCTTTATCCGGGCTTGAGACCGGCAATGAAATGATTTATCATTTGCAATGGCGGAGTTAAAAAAGTGTAACGGACCAGAGATTTTCCTTCTAAATGGAATGATTCCAAACCTATTAGCAAGGCAAAATCCCCGTCGCGTCACTCAAAAGAAAAGAAAACAAACCCAATTGTATCTCAGAAAATTTCAGTTTCCGGTGACCTATAATAGAAAATTCATGCCGACTTCATTATGCAATGTGATCGAGCCCAATTTTTCTCTCCTCCTTGCAGCGGCGCTCTCTTTTCTTCCTCTCCTCCACAGATGACTGTCGGCGTTCTCTCCTTCCCCACTTCTCTCAATCCCTCTTCTTCATCATCTCTGATTTTTACTTCCTCTTCTCACATCACGCATTCTCTTTAGAAACCCTAAAAATCTCACTGCATCAAACTAATCTAGCTCCTCCAACAGAGAGCAAGGCTAGGGTTTTGGGATCTTCTACCTGTAAGTCTTCTCTCTAGGGTTTTTACAGTGTACGGCAGATCTGTTTTCGCTAGTTTTACTTATAACAATCTCTGATTTTGGATATCATTTCCTTCTTCTTCGTTTTTTTTCAGCCAATTTTTAACTCAATTACTTGATTTGGAATAGATCTTAGTAACTTTGAATCAGTGAAATTAATGATAGGAATGGATTTCTGTGTGTATTTTTTTGCTCAATTTGTTTGTTAATGTATTTTGATGTTTTTTCTGCAGTTCCAAATCGATTACAAGCAGAAGGATTTGGGAAAGGATCTTGCAATCACTTCATTCGGACGGTACAAACCATAAGTTATTTTTCTTATTACCTCAATTTTCAATCTGTATTACAAACTTTGCTTTGGTTTATCGAATTCTGATCCAAACTTATAAATTTGTTGTGTGTTTGTTTGCTATGATGTGCAGGAATTCTGTCAGTATGGGTGGAAGTTCTTCTAAGGGTGGTAGTAATAGCAGCAGAAGGCGCAATAACAATAATCAGACTTTGGTTGATGCCCTAGCATCAGGAATGTCTGGTTTGAGTTTTGAGGAAACTGCTGATGAGAATTTTGAGTAAATGTGATTTTACAGAACATGCTTGCATGTATTGTGGGTTATTGTTGGTTTTTTGAAATAGTGATAATATAATCGGTGGTTAATGAATCTGAAAAGATGATTTCCAGATTTCGTTTCTCGTGGAAGTTTATGCTTAGATCTAGTTTGTTTTCTTAAGCTTATTTGTGAAATTTCTAGTAATGAGAAGCTGATTTAAAACACGGCTCTATATCTGAGTCAACATCAGGTGTCTTTTCAATGACAATAACCTGACTGCCGCTTAGAGCCAATATTGATTTAATCTAACCAGAGTAAGATTGTTTGGAATTCACTTACATGTTCCAAGCGACAATGTCTGTTAGTGACATTATGCCATGAAATATGTTCTCTTCAACTCTTGATGTTTTAGTGATACGTTTATTTCACTTACATAGGCTTTGTAGACTCTTTGCCGATTTGCAGTCCGTTTGGTAGGTTAGTTCATTCTAGTAACATTTAGTGCTAGTATTCGTGATTGGTGTCGTCCTGGTTCATGTTAATAGTTTCTTGATTGGATACAACTCTTGTCATGTTTTCTAAGTAGCTTCTAGTCTTACCTACACAGCTGAATGTCATGAAATATCTCGTATGTCAGCTATACTGTGCTATCTGTTAGTGATAACATGTTGTAAAGTATAGTTTAATGGTAGTAGAAATTCTAGGAGCTGATGATAATAATGTTTTTGATATCTCATTTTTGTCCATGAGCATAGAAGCTCTGAATTTAATTTGTGTAATAATCTCTGCTCATGTTTCAGATTCTGTTTATATTCTGACCCAAGTACCTATTTGGCTGTTTATGGCTTCAAAAAAGGGGAAATGCACGATTCGGCCACCAGATTGGATGTTGCACAGTGAGTTTTGTTTGTTTGAGAATTTGTATCAGTGTCGCAATATCTAGAAATTGCATGGTTTCATGTTAGTTCAGATCTTTTTCTTGCGATGGTATAAATATGAAAATGTTGTTAGTGATGCTTGTTCTCGAGTCTGAAGTCGTCACTACTTGATTGTTTGGGCTTCTTTTCTATTAAAACCTATAGTAGAGAGAAATATATTAGAGGTTCCAGTTCCATTGCATGGTATTGAAATTGAGCATCTTGATACCTCAAGTATTTACATGATTTCAGATGTTAAACATTTATACATTACGGGAGTTGAGCATCTGATGCGTTGTCTTACACATATTTGTTTTATATTCTCAAATGTGTACTGGTTTTGGATTTTAATTTCGGTGACCAAGTTGGTATACCTTATGACTTGGTCAGTTTATATTGTTTACATTTATGGCATCTAGCAAATGATGAGATAATACTCGGATTCCCCTAAGGGTGATGTAAAAATCGAGTTTCTGATGCGATGGCTTACATATTTAATTTCATTCAATACCATGTTTTTATTTTGTTTAACTTCTCATGTTGTATCTGATCTATTTCATTTGTTTACAGTGCTTGAATTTGACCTTAGCTTTACTTGTTTGTTTTAATTTGCCAGGTGATTGTGGTAAAGGATGTTAGTGTGATGTGTGACCTCTCGGAAGTCTTTTGTGCCTCTGTAAAGGAGTTTCATCGGACTCCTCACAAGAATTTCATGCAATAAAGTCATCTACTGTTTTAGCAGAGAGGTAAGGGAACACAAGTATGCGCCTCCGTTTAGGTGGAAGTTAGAAGTTTAGGCTACAACTTAAAGGGATGTGTATATCATGGTCTATGTTTAACATTAGTAGTGTATTAGTAGTGTGCAAGTTCTTTTTGGATTTTTCTTTTTTCTGAGATGTAAATATGCTTCTTAGCATTGAGACCCCTCTTGTAAATATCTTCAATACTAATCTCGATTTAAATTTGAATGTGAATTATCAAAAGTGCACTTTCTATATTTTTTTTCCTAATTAATATTTGAACACAACGCATGAGATAAGTTGTGAAACAAAGCCTCATAACTCAATTAAGAGTTGTTCAAGACAAGTCTGCAACCATAATAGGTGTAGTGGAAATATTGTTCGCAACACAAGTATGAGTTGTGTAAGAACATCTTCACAACTCAATTAAGAGTTGTTCAATATAGGGGCTACAACCATAACGTGTGTATTGAAATTATTGTTCACAACACAAGTATGAGTTGTGTAATAACATCTTTACAACTCAACTAAAGGTTGTTCAAGATAGGGCTACAACAATAACGTGTGTACTGAAATTATTGTTCACAACCCAAGTATGAGTTGTGTAAGAACATCTTCACAACTCAATTAAGGGTTGTTCAAGATAGGTCCACAACTATAATAGATGTAGTGAAAAAATTGTTCACGACTTAACTGAGAGTTGTGTTATTGCTTTCTACCATACTCATAGACAGTTGTGAGAGAATGTCATACAACTTCTACATGAGTTGTGTTAGGCCATCAATATAGTTTCGAGATAGAATCACAACTGAGGCCAAGTGTAGTTGACGACTAAACCACAACTTCTTCACAACTCATAGCCATGAGTTGTAGCAAAGTTCAGACTTACTACAACCCCATGCCTCAACAACTCCTGGGTGTGAGTTGTAATATGTGAACGACAACCGTCTTTGTGAGTTGTCGATGATGGTTTTTCCTGTAGTGAAAATAACATCTTTTCAAGCCTAAATTTTAGGCTTAAGCCCCTTTGCTAAATTCATCAAGCCCAAAAGCCCCTCCCAAACTAAATTCCTAGATTTGCCACTGATCAAGATCATGAACGGCGGGGGCCAAGGGGGCTAACACAAAACCAAACAGTTAGGGACTTGATGTAGATACTCATATTTGGAAAGGGCAGAGCTGTCATTCTTCAATAAAACAGTGTTTCGAAAACGATACAACGGAGTCAGACATATGCACATACTTAATAGAGAAGATCAAGACAAAGGCCTCTAGACAAAACTGGCGTATAACATGAGAGATCCACGAGAGAGTACTTTTTTTTGTAAATAAGAAAGCAGGGATAACCCTGAAGTTACATGTCCAAGTTCATGACTTCATTAACATCTGCTAACATGTTCAAATTATGAAGAAAATCGTCACCCTGCCAAATTTTGGTAGATCTGGTAACCATACAAAAAATAGCCAACTTTCGGGCAATAACATAAACATCACTAGGTACTTTTGTGAGAGTTTTGATTCCTCTCATACACAAACGAAATTCAAAACTCTTGCCTTCATGCAACCTTGTGAAGAAAATTTAGTGAGTTTGCTGATTTGTTTCCCATCAGCTTTAAGAACTGTCACACTGTCACCATCAATTTGAACCATTTGAAGGTTTAAATCGCGTGCCCAATTGATCATAAGGATGCATGATGATGAGTTTGAACAATAAAGTCAAGAAGGACACGTGTCTGATGTAGAGTTTCATTGTCTGTATAATAGTGCAGGGTGATTATGTCTAAGGATATCTGTGTACTACTTTTTAGAGCATAATATGCACTGCGTTACCATTTTGAGTTATTTACAGTTGCTACATTGCAGACGTTATTAATACAAAGACAAAAAATTAAACCTCAATCATATGAGACTTGTAGACTGTTTAACAACCACTTCAGAATTTTTTTCCGACTTATTTAAGTCGAAAAACCATGGGCCAATAACAAAACAGTCATACTTTATCAAACACGTTTACAAAACAGTCATACTTTACAAACTCGTTTACAAAACGATCATAATCCATCCGAGTTAACAATTTTGCAAAAAACGGTGAGTATTTCTTCCTAACTTACCCTCCCAGTTAACTCAACCCATAGAAGTTAACTCAACCCTCAAACTGAACCCTGAACTCAACCCTGCCTGAACCCTGAACTTAACCCTGCCTGAACTGAACCCTGAAACCCCCTGAACCCAAACCCGAAACCCCCAGAACCCAAACCCGAAACCCCCAGAACCCAAACCCGAAACCCCCAGAACCCAAACCCGAAACCCCCTCCACCTGAATCTGAACGATGTCTGCCTGAATCTGAACGTCGTCCGATTATCTTCAACACCCAGTTGCCATCATCTACAAAAAAGAATCAAATTCATACATAATTACAACCTAAAATCAATTAATCATGCAATCAAGAGTTTAATCATGCAATTAACAGTTTAATCATACAATAAATAAGGGTTTCTCCTAAAAACCCCAAATTTAATAAAATTAGGTTCCTGAAATTACCTTCAAACTTGAAATTAGGTTACAAAAATGAATTTCATACCTGGTGATGTCTGCATACATGGTTGTTAACTGTATTTGAAGCTTCGAACATCGATTAATGGCGTTAGGGTTTCTGAAACCTTACAAACTTTCTTCTACTAATCGATTTAGAACCAACTTCGACCTTACTGTTCTCTATAATAGCTAAACCAAGTCACCCCTTACTGAGTTCACGATTATCTCGACCTTAAAAACCATGAAACCAGCTAACCCTAACCATTCGCCATTGTTTACACAGAGAAGAGAAAAAGGGAAAGAAAGTTGAGACTGAGAGTGAGATTAGGTCGACCTTCTTTTTATCATCTTCTATTTTCATCAAGCCGTTGGATCTTCTTGAGTTACCAATTGTCCAGATGTGTGTTGGCTAACTCAATGGTTCCCACGTTTGGTTAGCATGATGACGTGGTTTTAAGGGCTATTACGACATTTACTACCCTAGTTTAACTGCCAGCTCACACTTAACGGGTGACTTAACCAATTTATGACTGATTTGTAAAAGCCTTGTATCAGTATGACTGATTTGTAAATCGGGTGTATAAAGTATGACTAATCTGTAATATACCCAAAAACCATAAGTTTGGCTATACAGTTTCAGAAGCTAAAAAGTTAAATTTTTAGGATGTTTGGATACACCTCGAAAAATTGTTTTTCAATTTCTGAGAGCAAAAAATGCAAAAGCTAATTTGGCAATATAATTTTTGAATCACTTCTGGAAGCAAAAAAATGAACTTTTTCTGTAGTATAAGTCAAAACTTATTTCGTTGCTTCCAAAAATCATTTTAGAGATGCTAGACTAACTTCTGATATTTTGCTTCCAGAAGTCAACAAATAACTAAAGAGATCTTGCTTTAGAATTATTATTATTTTTTTTTTGTATAGATTTTTTTTCTTGGAATTGAGTTGACAAACTAACTTTTGATTTTTAGTTTCTAGAAGTCGAAAAATTGTTTCTTTGTATATTCAAACATGCTCTAAAAACTAATTTCTTTTTTTGATTATG
>JAJJMA010148442.1:0-12348 GCA_023529015.1 Papaver nudicaule
CAGGCTTTACTTGAAGGGGTAATAAGTGTTTTCACTGGTTCTTTTAAGGTGTTTGTTTTCTCATTCGATACTGATGCTGCTTTCCTCACAGGGGTATAATCATAACGTGTTCGCAGAGCAAGGAGATTACTTGTCTCGATGGAGAGCTTGCTAGCGAACGTCATGAGAAGGGAGTTCTCGATGCTAAGGTTGCGAAGGTGAGGTTTTGAGTAAAGTAATTTTTTCAAATTTTCAATTTGTATGCCCCCGAACTAACTCCTTTGTTGCAAACAAAAACTGTAACTTATCTCGGAAAGTAGCTTGATCAAGCCATTTCGGATCGAGATACTCGTATCAAGGAGTTGAAAGCTAAAGCCGATGAAGCCTCGAAGTTCAAATCTAATTTGAAAATCAAAGGGGTGGGGGGGGGGGTGGATGTGCTTCCTGGAAAGGAAAGCATGAAAGTCTGGAAGAGGAAATGAAGGAGAAGATTAAGAAGGTGCAATCGCTGGAGGAGAAATTTAGTGCGCTTCAGTAGACTGTTGATTCTGAACCAAAGGGACGGGATATTGCTTGTCGTATGCACGCTCGTGCTTTGTTCATGGATTTCGGGATGCAACCGATAAAATATGGTGAAGCTGCTAATGATTATCCCGGGTGTGTCTTGAAATCTGATGTTAAGTTACTCCCGCTCGGAAGGGTTCGAGACTTGGTTCAGGAAATTTTAGAGCGAAGGGTCGGGGGTGAAGTGAGTGAAGAAGATACTGGAGATGAGGAGGATGGGAGTAGTGATGATGAAAAATATGATGAAGAAAATAAGGAAGGAAGTGGTGAGGAAGAAAAAGAAGAAGAAAAAAAAATAGTTGTGGAGAAGAAGGTTGAAGAGAATAGAGAAGAATGCAATGCGAAAGAGGACCAAGAAATGGGGAATCAAACTGATGAAACCGAAAAGGGAACTAAAGGTGACTACACTGGTGAAGGTGGTAATCCTAATGTTGAGAAAAAGGGTGGAGAGGTCCCTGGTACCGAGAATTCTTGCATTGAAGAAATCGTTGATGGCTCTCAAAATGCTTAGAAGATGATTTAATCCTTATTCTTCTGATGTTTCTTTCTTCATTTGCTAGCTTGATGCGTGTTATCTGTTTGTTCTTGACTTCGAATTGTTTCTCGACACTACGCCATATCGACCGGTTTACAACGGATATAGACGTTGCGCCGAATTAAACCAACGTCTACTAGCGTTGCGAAAACGGAGTTACAAATTTTTGGTAACGTCTAATAACGTTGCTTTAATTATTTAAAGCAACGTAAGTTACGTTGCTTCTTCCGTTGCTCTTTTTTATTTAAAGCAACGTTAGTAACGTTGCTCTTTTTATTTAAAGCAACGTTTTTTATAAATGAAGCAACATAAGTGACGTCACCACACGTCACCACTTCCGTTGCACTTTTTGTTATAAGCAACGTAAGTGACGTCACCACACGTCACCACTTCCGTTGCCCTTTTATTTAGAGCAACGTTTTAGATGAATGAAGCAACGCCTATAAATGTTGCAGATTTTTTAATTAAAATTAAAAAAAATAAATTACAAAATAAATAAATTCTGTATTTAAATTAAAAAAATGTATTACAAATCTATACAAATACAAATACAAAAATCTATACAAAAGAACCCCAAATATCATCCAATACAACAATCTATACAAAAATCTATACATGTGCGAGCAAATGAGAAAAACCTGTTTAAGATTAAGGAGAAAGCTTCTAGTCACATATGCCTGAACGATTGCACGTGCACTCAAAAACAGTAGTTGATCCCCATTTTCCTGCAGGTACCACCTTACAAATATTAATATCCATTTCTCAGACAAGAAGCAAACCAACAAACAGAAAAATAATCTCATGCAAAAGTACACTAAAAAAAATAATCTTGTGCATAGTAGTTTCTGTTTCTGTTCAAATGACCTTACTAGCTCTTCTTTCTCTGTATACACTAATAAAACATTAGTAGTGAATTCAGAGTGATATTAGACAAGATTGGGAGAAGACCTCGTAGCTTGTTCTCTTGCAAGTTGTATTACTTGACACGCTTCAGCCAAAAACCAAGTTTATTTGTCCTTTGGAAAGATGATATCCATGGTTTACGCCTCTCAACAATATCTACTGCCCAATGCCATGCTATAGTCAGCAACTCCTCTTTAGATACAAATGCATCAATAAGGTGTATTCCACTTGGATTTGCTCAACGATTCAAGGATGATAATAACATTAATAATAGAAAGAAAAATCACTCAGCAGGAATTAAGGTAACCAAGATATCTCAAATCGCATACAGTAAGCTAAGAGAAATGTTAGCAAGAAATCACAAACCTGCTCCGATACATGGCATGGATTTGGATTCAGATCCAAATGCATCAGATTGGCCTCCGGCTATAAGCACGCAATTGTGTACAAGAACTCCTGCATACTCTGCCCCAGCGCGCAGTGTAGCCACAATCATTGCAGAACCGAACAGAAACGCCCAAAATCAGACTTTGACACTTCCAAATGTAAAAGAAAAACAGACTTTGATACTTCCAAATTTCAACAGTAACGAAATTTGTAAAAGAATAAACAAACCTTTCAGTTGGCTTTGTATCAAGATCAACATTAACTTTAAGCACGGACGCAACCTCTTCTGCAATCTTTTATTTCTGTGCAGAAGGTACTCACGAAGAAAAACTTCAATAAGGATTTGACCGCATTAAATAGTATCACATTTTTTGAAGAGTAGAGATAAAGTGTTGGATATGTAACTCACTTGATTTACTCACTTCTTTGACTAGCTCATCATCCAAACCAAATGATGGTCCTTTACCAAGTACAAGCTGTCCATAAAGGCTTCCTTCCATTTTCCTTTTCCACATACTTTAACTTAGCAATCCTATCAGGGCCTAGCTTCTTAACTATGGACCTAACAAGAGGATGCAAAACCTTAGTTGACAGAGTTATCATGACACAATTGCATGAGCATGTATGTTGAACATACTAAAACTGAAATGGAAAGATAGACAAACACCGCTTATATGGGGAATAATCTGCTTCAGTTCCCGACGAGATGACAAGTTAATCAAATAAATGAAGTACTAGTATTCTGAATAATGTAAGACAATAACAAACCTATCAAGTTTATCTCCATTCTTACTGTAGGCTGTTAGGATAGCCACAGGTATACTTCCACTGAGTGCATCATCGATGAAACTAGAAAAATGTGGAAAGCATGAGGTAACTAAACAAGCAAACAAATTCCTATAAAAAAAACACCTTATTAGTATCTCAAATCAAGCAAACAACCATGAAATGTTCCGCGGGTCTAACCGGAGACCGGCGCAAATCATGTATATTAAGATCAAATTACTCAGAAGACATACTGATTCAAACCTCCCATACTAGAACACAATCCTGATTTGCGGCTTTATTCCCTCTCTTGGAGTAAACAGAAGCGAAATTCTTCGAACCTTAAGCATCGACAACACCCAGGAAATCAGTATCAATTCGTTCTTCTTAGCTTCTCTGATCATAGATTTGGACACTTGTTTCCCAACATCATTCACACATTTCTTCTTTATGTTAAAAGAGTCTGACATTTTAGTCTCCTTACATGAAAACCCATTGAACAGTGATGAAAACTTGCCCATCCTACCTGCAACTCAAAAATTCATCAGCAAATCTTTCGTCTTTCTTCGTTTTCTTCTGTTTCAAAATCAAAACTTTAAATCCAAAAAAAAAAAAAAAAACCAAAATACTCAAAACCCAACATGTTCTATCCACTTCATTATCTTCCAAACCAATGATTTCACACAGAAGCAACCAAATCCTTGCAGAAAAATGTGAAATTTCTAGTTGAAGTAAAAAAAAACTTAAACATGGGCAAAGGAAAACAAGATTAAAAATAACAAATTAAAGGTCATTTGCAGGATTAAACACACCTATGGACAGCGAGACCTCCAAGAACCTTGTATCTGAGAGATTCAACTTGAGCAATAGCATATAAATTACCTCTGTTATTAACTTTCTCAGCATAGAGTTCAACACTATTTTCTGGGAACTAATTAAACCTCTTTTGCACAACAGATGTCAATTCTCCAATCCTCCTTCTTTTCTCACCTACACATATACCAAAAACCAAACACAATAAAATCTAAACTAGCAAAATAACAAATCAAAGAAATCAAATCTATATAGAGGCTAGTTATAACAGGATTTCAACAGCGGCAAAAATACATTAAAACAAAAAAATCCGAAATTAGGGTTTTCAAAAACTTACAAAATTGATTTGATTTACAGATTTCGAAGACCAACACCACCATGAAGAAGACGATAGAGACGAGATCACCACCATGAAGTAGGCGAGAAAGACGAAATCAATTGATTTCAGAAGCAAATCCAGTAGATCTTACGGTACAAAAGAGGGGTTTTTCTTTTAGGTCTGAGATGAGGTTTCGATTTTGAGATGGGGGTTGGGTTTATTTTTTGATTGATGAGAATTGAGATTACACGCCTGGAAGATTTGGTTGATGAAGAAGAAGATGAGAGACGGAAAAGACGCAGAGCGGCAGAGAAAAACGAAGAAAGATAAACGGAAAGAGAAAAACGAAGAAAGATAAGAGGAGGATAAAGAGTAAATGGAAATATATGGGAAAATCTATTTTCCAGTAAAAAGACAAATAAGCCCCTGCATATGCAACGTTAGTCAACGTTGCCACACCGTTGCTTAATTAAAAAAAAAATAATATTTAAAGCAACGGAAAAAAAAAATTGCGCAACGTTATTTGACGTTGCCACGTGGGCAACGGCTATTAACGTTGCAGATGCGAAAAAAAAACATTGGGAGTCAGGCCCTGTGGCGTAGTGCGAAGTAACTTATATGTGTACTTGTGTAATATTTTGGTGCTTTCCATGCTTCTATCCCATGTAACTCAATACCTCCTGCAATGAAATGTTTTGTTTTTTGAGAATTTTATTTACGCAATCGAGCATATGTTTTCTTTTGAATATTCTAGGCTCCTAGGTGGGTTACTTAGAGTGCAATTCTAGGGCTTACTTCGACGTCGGAGACAAAAAACCAAACTAGTGGGCGCTGCGGATCACCCTTCTCATAGGCCTTTCACTACTTGCCTCGCCTCAAGCCGGCTGGGATATCGAAGTTGTAGATACCTGATTCGCTTGAGTACATTAGGATGCTTATGGTAAGTATATATCGAAGATACCTGGTTTGCCTATGTAGAGCAGGATGATTATGGTAGGTATCGAATCAACATCATAATTCAAGTAACACTATGGGGGAGTGCCGGTCAAAGGTGGAGCTTAGACATGGTATTGTACTCCTGTCGCAGCCTCGAATTCAACTCTTCGATTCTCAATAGCACCTCCTCAGAGCGAGGTTTAATTTCGAAGGACGTTCCCTTAGCTAGCGCAACTCGCTTGCCATTCCCGTGAATGTAAACGAATTAGCTGCTTAGGGGTTCCGTTCACCCTAATGGCAGACGTTTGTCCCATTTATCATCCCCACGACGCCTCGTCAGGGAGGTTTCATAGATCCTATAGTAGAGGGTCCAAATGCCTCTATCTTATGTAGCTTCGATGCAAAGTACCCACTACTAACTGGGTGTCTTGTGGGTAGAGGAATGTGCCGTGTAGTTCGCAGGGCCCTTAAGACTTCATCGACCTCATCTATGTGCCTAGTCTGTTAGGTCTTTGTAATGCCTGCTAATCTGGTAGGTCTTGCATTAATTATTTATATGCCCATTATGGTGGGTGGCTATCATGGCCTCTTAGTAGATATGCCTAGTCTGGTAGGAATTTGCCCATTCAAGTAGGATTAGTGTATCGTGATATTATAGATCGATCTATAAATCTTTGTTTATTTAATCGAAATGAGGCATCGAAATTCCATGAGTACATTTTGCTATGAGTAATTTTCCTTATATACTACGCGTTCCATGCATTACCTACACCTGATCCATCTTCATTGAGTAACTTGTATGTTCCTTTCCCTGCTACCTGCTTGACTTCATAGGGCCCTTCCCATATAGTGAGCTCTGGACAGGCCTAGAGCCGCGATGTTTCTGAGGTTTTTATTGAGACTCAGGTGTTGAGTCGTATTTTAAGAGGAAATCCGTGAGGATGCGTCTCTGTTAACTCTCCACCACATACCCGTGAGCAATTTAGTTATGATATCGAGGAATTCGAGGCGATGTCGACATGAAGTAAATTGATGGGTTTATGAATTGGTGGGGTTATTAGCACTGCACTATGATATCATTCTCTCCACCGGGAGTTATAAGAGAGAACTCATAGAGAGTATACTCAGCTCGTAGAACAGGTTGCATTCTGAGCTATAGAGATTTGCCTGAGTAGGCAATTGCCTTTAGGCATAAGGCATAATCAGAGAGTTGTTTTACATTTTTGTTCCTCTTCCATTTTTCACCATCTACATTAAGTCCCCTGGTTAGTGTGGAACAATAATGTTTCATACTAAGCATTTGGATGGTGAGAGCGGTTCCAATAGCCTTAGATTTTTTTTAGCAGAGATTTTCGAAAGATCAAGTCTTAGTGCCAATGACCTTGAATTAAAATTGATAGCAAGTCTGTGCATGCATAATTTTTTTTTTTTTAACGTGTGAGGAGTAAATAGGGGCGTGGCCATGGCGCCATGACTGCCACATCTCGAGACTCGTGCCCTTTTTTTTTTGTGCGGCGCCAGAACGGCGCCGCAACTTGGTAGTGCCAGCCCTAGGGCTGGCGTGTTCTATTTTTGGGGCCTTGGGCCTTCAGTTTTCTTCCTCTTTTAGGAGTTCTACTGGTATTAGGACTCTTTAATGGTTATGTATATGTATACACATGCCTAGGTTAAACTTTGAACATAGAAGAGTAAAGAGAAAACGTTTTCCAGAGCTGCATATATATTTTTTTCTCTTTCTTTTTGATTCATTCTCTTTAATCGTGTTTGTTAATCCTTGTTCATCATGTCGTCAAGTAGAGCAACAACGAGGAGCAACAAGGTAACCTAGGGTTTTGTTTATTTTTTATCGTTTTTTTATGTGGTCGTGTATATATATATACATTCGGATATGGATGTATATACTCGTCGTGGAAGGACGAGTTAATGGCGCCACATGGTGTGGCGCCACAGTTTTGGGTGATCACGGCCTTGGGCATAGGACCAAGGCTAACTTGGTGGCGCCCTGGGTATGGCGCCACACATACTCATATGTATTTTTTTTTACGGCCTTGGCTTATGGCCAAGGCCATTCTTTCATGTAGCATATATGTTGTTTTGCATGTATACTTTAGTAAGTGTGTATGCATAACTACTCATGTTATTAGGAGAGTGATAACTATTATGTGTACGAGTATGTAGCAACTTACTTGGAATTGTTTGCATTGCATAGAAAACGCGTTGGTGATGTTGTTCCCGTACCTTCCATTGTTGGAATGCCTAGTGCTGAGGATAAGTTCTTTGAGGTGTATAAAGAGATTGGTAGAAGAATCACCCCACTTGTGAGCCGAGTCGATCCAGAGGCTCTTTTTGCTCCGAAGTACAACAGCAAGACCAGGTCTCCGTCGTCAGTTGTTGTACCTGGCGAAATCATCAGGTTCTCTTTACAACGAGGTGCATATGGGGCTTCTTCAATTGACTTTGGCGCTCCTAGAGTTCCTTTAGCTCAGTGGATCCCTTGGTTGGACTCCATGCTGAACGATAAGAAGGTGTGTGATATCTTAGAAGAAGTTGGGATCACGCACGCGGTGAGGGCATCTGGTAAGTTGAAGGTGCATGCAGACGTCGACGGTGTTGTCGTCTTTGCTTCTCGTTGGTGTGAATCCACAAACACTGCTACCATGGGCTTTGGGGAGCTTACCATTTCTTTGGAGGCGGTATCAGCTCTGTATCACCTTCCAATACTCGGAATCTTCCAAGGGACCATCCGGGACTTCCTTGTGATGCCATGGTCGATGAGCTAAACATAAGGATCAAATATCTTCATTTACCTAATGCCTCTGCCGATGAGAATTATATCAGGTGGATCTATTACTGGTATTCGTCTGGGGTAGGAGTGACACTCTCAGCAACACCAAGCTTATAACAGCATTCCTCACACTCTGGTTGTCGGGATATATTTGAAGATGATATTGTCGGGACGCTGAAGCCTGCGGTCGTCCCATACACTGTTCGGCTAGCTCGGGGTATGCCTTTGCCGATTGGCAGCTTGTTCTTCGGGTCCCAGTACGCCCATTTGAGTGCTTTAGCCAGGAACATGTCTAGTTCTTCTACGGGTCGCATTTCGTCGTTTGTCAACCTTCCCTTCCTCCAAGCTTTTCTGTGGGAACACTACGTGGAGTATGGTCCGCTGGGTGGCCTTCTTTCAGACCCATTGGAGTACGCCAGAATCATGTGGTGGAGTGATAAACAACCCAAGGACTCGGTGAGGCCATTAGATCTTTTGGACAAGGAAGAGAGTGTATGTTTTCGTCCATGGCGCTACATTCTTGATGATAGAGTTTTCCAATTTCAGACTGCTGCAGAGGCTGAGGAAGTTGTTTTGCGTTATGGATCTCGCGGCGTGACTAACATTGATGATGAAGGGCAGCAGGTATTCATGTGGAGCAACGTCTCAGGTTTCATTTTGCCTTTTATCAGGGTGAGTTGGTGAGACAGGCGTACAACATCGACAGAGCAGCACAGTTCATGGGGTTTGATCAAGATGTGCCCTTGGACCATTCCCTCCCTCCTTCTAAGAACGATTTGCGTGAATACTTAGACCCTACTCAGGATCCTGGGAGGAAGGTCACCTTCTTGGTTGCTGGTAGACGGATGAGAGTCACTCCCGAATTCAGTAAATTCTGGGATTATACCTTGTTAGCTCTGGGAAACTTCGTCAAGAAAGTGAACACAACATACAGGCCCATTTTCGCTGTGACACCCCAGGTAGACTTTCTTCTCGACGTTCACATGTATGCTCTTCTTCATTTTGCTTTTATTAACCAATATTCTCTCTCTTGGTGATAAATGGAACCTCTTCAGTCGTTCAATCTAAGAAGAGGGCTAAGAGTAACAGGATGGATTTACATGAGGGTCGTGTGGTTGATCCTTCCCCTGTGATAGGTTCACGTCCCTTTCCATCTCAGGTGGGTTGTTCGCGTTTCGTCGGAGTTCCTTGCTTTACGTGTCTCCTTTTTTTTTTTCTGATTTAGATGCTTGAACTTTCCATACATTTTTGTAGGATTCTGTATCGAAGGAACATGACAATGCTACGGAGTCCCCAGCTGTTGACGTGGCCGTGGAGGTTGAGGTGGATGAGTCGATTGGTGCTGGCCTCCATACTTCTTCTCCTAGCGAGACGGTTGATCGTGAACTTGTCCAGGTGAGTCTTACTGTTTCTCGACGTCTTTGCTGACAGTCTATCTCTTTAGGGCTTGTCTTCTTATTGCTAGTAAGCGGCTAACTAACAATCCTCGGTTTTGTGTCCGCAGGAGAAGGATCATGAGGATCACGCGGCTGTTGCTATCGTGGAGGATGTCGAAATGCTAGAGAGTGAAGGAAACTTTAATGACTACGTAGGCACCACCGTTTCTGAGACGCTCGACGAGGTCGTCTCAAATGATGTGGAAGCATCTATTCCTTCGATTGAGCAAGCATCAGATGGTGGCGTGAGTCCAGAGCCTTCATATCCCAATGCCGGAGTCGCCTTTCCTTCGTCTGTTTACCGAGTTCGACCTGGCTACGCTTTGGTGGGCATCTTTCCGGTGCCGAACGAGTACCAAGCATTATATGAATGTATTTAGAGGAGATTCTTCCATATTGCTCATGACAGAGGGAACCAGATACTTTCCGAGTCGATGATTGGCACTCTATTGTCGAGGGTAGCAGAGATGACAGCCCAGTCTATTGATTCTGCTGATCCACTTGACGTCCAAGATTGGGAAGGCTCTATAGCTATGGCTGAATCCAAAAGTTTTAACGTGGCTTGGATGCGTAATAGGTTTGATAAGGCTAAGGCTCAGGGGTCTCAGGAGGTTCTTCGAGAGAAGGAGAAGAGGGTAGCAGAGCTGAGGGTTGAGTTACAAAGGGAGGAGGAGGAACTGGAGCAACTAAGGTTGTCCTGCAAGGGTGGATCTAGTAGTGTTTTGACTGATTTCCTTGAATAGTAGTTTTTTCTGTTTTAAGTATATATGTATATTTTTTAGACGCTAGATGGGTTGTAGGTATTTTCTATTGACTGGATAAGGTGGTGTTTTCTGAGAGAGATTGAAATAAAGACTTTTCTTAATTAATCTGCTGAAATGGAAATCCTATTTACTGCACGCTATGATGCGCTACTTTGGAGGAATGTGTTAGAGCATGGCTCGGTCAACCTCACTAAGTGTTGGTATGTCAAGCTTAGTTGTCAACTTTAGTGATCAAAACTCGACCGCTAAACAACACACAATTAGGTGAAGTCATGTGAGAGAGTTAATTTTAGGTTGTGGAAGATTTTGGTGGGATTTAGAATCACTGGTTGAAGAGTTCAAGAAAGACTGAAGATCAAACGAAGACATCCGACTTCATCATTCAACATGTTAGTGAATCTAAATAACGCGATTCCATTATCTTTTACTCTTGTGCTACAAAAGACATAAACATAACTCTCAGCTTGAGCTTTACGTTATGACTTGATCACTTGTGATCAGTGTGTCTTATGATAACTCAGCTTTACCACTTGTGGTATTAGTGTTGTAGTTATGACGTTCCCATATTGCTTAGAGTTTTCTTTTCTTCTCCGTCTCGAAGTTAATATAAAGGTTTTTCCTAAAACCTTTTCGAGTTGGATATAGCAATGTGATGTTATCTCGGTAGTACTACGGGATTTGATCCATCACATTATTATGTCTCTTCTTACCTAGTCTGGCTCTGACGGATTGATTGCATATATTTATATGAGCCAATGTAAGAGAGATTGTGACTCACACTTAGGTTGTGTAGACTCGAATTACTGCTGGTTCTGAGATTCGAGTATGACGTCTTGGTTTGGATCTGAACTCTGAAGTTCTGAATCATTCATTTGATTATGTATATGAACATCTTGTATGCCATATCTCACTTCTGGATTCCGAAACCATATTTGTGTATCTCAACTTATGAAGTTTCAACGTTTGAACCTCAATGTAGGTTTTGATAAAACTTGACGTTGATTTTGAAACCATAATCTGGTTTTCGCATTCATAAGCTATTGGTCCGAAAATGTAAACATTGTGACCAATGAGATATAACAGATTCGAAACAATGTTTGTGTGGCTGACAGTGACTTGAGAATCGAGGCCAATGTGCCTTGACCATGTGAGATCTAAAAGGTCGAAAAGACCCTGGGGTTTCCTAAAGGTTTATGTGAACCGGGAAATATATGCCTGTGCGTCGAGGCTAAAAAACTGTGATGGTGAAATGGTTCTCGACCACATGGACTCTCAAGTTCGACACCAAACATTCGAATAGAATTTAATATGTGTTTCTTGTTTCGAAACCTTAAATAAGGTTTTGTTAAACAAAATCTAGATTTCGAAACCAAGCTTTAGGTTTTGCTATATGGAAACTTGATTTGGGAACCTTAAAACAGTTTCAGTCATATAATGAACTTTAGGTTCCGAAACCTTAAATTGGTTTCTGCCAAAACTGACGTACGTTTCGAAACCTTAATATGGTTGACTCAGAATGCGTATTTTCGAAGTTCAAACTCTATCATTTTGATTTGTGCTTCAACGAATTAATGAGTTTGATATTCTCGGTTTGAAGTTTGAATTCGTTCATCTTCAATGTACAACTAAGTGAGTTTGAGTCAACATTTGGAAAATGGTTAGTCGCTCTAGTTAGTGGACACATTATTACAGATCAATACTGTACGTGATTAAATCTTCGTATGCTTTACTACTTGATCAATTATTCATTTGATGTTTTCATTTGAATTCTTGGATATCATTAACGTGACATCTATATTGGAATCAAGAATTCTGGAGATTTAACATTTTGCTAGTTACTCGTGGAATCTCGCACCATACTTCCAATGGTATATCTATTTGCGTGATTCGGAACGTCTGAACCTTTGTGTTCACTTAAGATTAACACACAAGGCTTTGTCCACGTTTGTTATGATGCGTTTATGCGGAACGTTGAACCACGTTGGACCAGATCCCACTTCCATCTAGGTTCGTCTGGTTAGCCCAGCAATACCAAGGAAGTAATGTCGACATTATAAAGCTGGTGACGACATTTGGAAGTAATAATATCTAAGGAGATTTTCGAAAGTCAGGACACGATTTCGAATTGAGATCTTTCCCAGGGATCATATTTGGTAAGCACC
>JAJJMA010148460.1:423-11432 GCA_023529015.1 Papaver nudicaule
GAAAAGTTTAGTATGTTATGGGGAACTCACAGAGGAGAAACTTTCGTGAAGGAAGTTTCTCCTGATTATTCACGGATTGGGCCGTAAAAATCGTCCTTTGAGGCAATTCGTAATCTGCCAGATTTCCGAATTTGATTAGGAAACTAGAGTATCATGGATTCAATAAAGTCCATAATCATCTAAGACTTGGATCAGCGGGACCCATAAGTAGAGGTAGCTCAAGAATGAATAAGTGGGACCCTCAATCTATGGTGAGTGATAAAGTGGGCCCTACCATTGTTTTGTAGGCGACCTATGAAAGTGGGGTCTACAAAAAGAGCTGCGCTAGCAACAAAAGTGGGGCCACGACATGGATTACGGCTAAGGCCCAAAAGTGTGGGGTCGTGGCTCATGCCACGGACAAGACCAAGCTAGGGACTCAAGGTAGGAGAGATTTTAGCTTAGGGAAGCAAGGGGATGGGCGTGAGCTAGGATGCGAGAGATTTTAGCTTTGGGGAAGCAAGGGAACGGCGTGGGCTTGGATGGGATGGACGTGTGGGCCACCCATCCATGGATGTGAGCTAGGCGAGCCAAGAGATGAGATTTTTTAGGACAAGCAAGGGACGCGAGCTCTAGGATGAGCAAAGGACGTGATTTTAGCTTAGGGATGAAACAGGTGCATGAGCATAAGCTAAGGCGCGTGCACAGGCACATGCGCATGCATAATCTAAAGCGCGTGCACAGGCACAGGCGCATGCATAGGTATTTTACGTGTAGGCTAGGGATGTGGACCAAGCTACTAGGCTATGGTCGTGAAAGATCAAAATATGGCTATGATGACCAAATTTCTTATCCCTATTGTAAAATAAATTCATACCTTGTCAAGCTATTCCAGGATGACAGAATTGATGCAAAATTACTCTTGCAACCTCCTCGGCAAAAACCACCGTCAACATTTAGTCCCCTGCGCAGCATAGAACCATGAGTGTTCCAGGGTGAGCATAAGTTGATGACCTAGCCGCGTCTGCATAGACTCTTCAATCGCGAACATGAAGCCCAAACAGGACCTTTTACTTTGGAGTACTCGCATAATCTTGACTTGTGATAATCTTGACATCTTATTCATGACTCTTTTGTGCAGCCAACTCCGCCTAATCAGAAGTTCGTTAGCGTCGCAACACAAGTGACCAATACTGAAACTGTATCTTTCGGTGTTAACCGTCTTCCAGGTGGAGCATCATTTTCCCAGCTAGCAACAGCTCCATGGCGACTCATTTAAGTGTTAATCAAGTCCCCAATCTATTTGCAAAAGATTGGGTAAAGGTAAGGCTCCGTCTCGTTTGCTATATTTTCACTTTTAGTAGAAAGTAAAAATCCCATCAGATTTTCCTGTTTCGAGTCACGTCACGAGAATGGCCATAAAATCTTCATCCGATGGAGGATTTGGATGGTTGACACCAATTTAGAAAAAGGACTTCAGTAACTTTCACCTCAAAAAATAAAATCTGAATTTCATGCCTTTTTGCTCGTTATTTCATGTGCCACAAGTTGGCGCAACGTCCATAAATATTGCAGGCTGCACGCTGTTCAGTAGAAAAATCGTTTCGGCCAGTAGATTTCTTCAAAAATTAATCCCTTTTAGAACGTGATAGAAAACATCCATACGAACAACTTTCGTGAAGAAAACTTTTCCAAATTCCTTAAGGATTTGTACTTCTTTCGAGTTTTCTGCAGTACTTCGTAATAATTCAGACGTCAGAAAATTCCTTCTTTAGAAAACGTCGTGAACTTATTGTAATACTTCTTTTGATGATGTTTGTTCATTATTTGATGTAGGATGGACCTTCTACAGGCTTTGAGAATGCTTCATTCATTCCCCTTTTGCCAAAGGTCACTCTTCGGTGGAGCAACTCCGGATGGCACGACTACGGAGCGAAATAAAAGTGGGAAAACAACAGGACCCAAATCCTCCGTAACACTTGATGCTACATAGGTTAGTTTCATCAACTCTTTCAATTTGAAATAAAACATTTAGTATTTTATTCTCACCTTGTTTGCTCTTGCAGCCTTCTGATGATAATGAAGAGATGAATGATAGCTATTTTGTCGGCAAAAAGATCAGTGATGGTCAAAACCTTAGCAAAGATTTTGATGAGGCTGCCGATAAGAGTCTTTCCCTTGTTAAGGTAAACTCAATTATCTTCTTATGTTAAGCTTTCATCATATATCTTGAAACATATTGTTAAACTCCTGCTTGTCTTGGATTTCTTTCAGTTTGTCGGTAGTGGAACACAAGTCTATGAGAATACTGACATTGTTGATGTAGATGCTCCAACTACTTGGGCCCTCCAAAAATTTCCCCGTGCTGGTGTGATGTATGACCCACTTCACAAAGTGACCCTCCCTGATCATGAGCTAGTGGGAGGATTTAATATTCCAAAGGAACACGTCCCACTCTATGATAGGATATGGAATCACTACGGTCATTTTGTTAATGCTGGATAGAGAGTCCACTTCTATACACTCATAGGTATTGTGGATGACCTTATGAGGTTAATCTCGAAGATGAGCGCCACCCCATTGAAAGATGTGACTAATGAGGCATTAGATGAACCAGAAGAGTTGATCGCTTCACTGGAAATCTTCAAACTCAACTTGTCATGGCTTCAGGCGAGAATCAAATATGTCCGAACAAGGCGTGCTGCTGTTGGTAAGTTCACCCATGAGTTGGTGAATCAAGAAGAGAGTAATTATGCTGCTAGAGCTGAAGAACTTCGTAAGTTGAATGAAGATTTGAAGAAGAAAGATGTTGATATCGCCCAAATAAAGAAGACGGTTGATGAGGGAGAAAAGTCTTCACTAGATGGTTGTTTCTGAAAGGTTTCAGAAGCAAAATGTTTTCACAGTAGAATTTTATTTTGCTTTTATTTGGTTTATTGAACCGGCGGTTTGTAGGGATTGATTGTTTTTGAATTCACATGTTTTGAATTTGAATTTTTGAATGAAATTGTTAAAAGGCAAGAGATTGCTTGCACTTTTCTTTTGAAGAAATTGGAAAGTGAATCTTCATATCTTCTTGAGCCACTTGCCATTGATCACCATGTTTGAAGGTCGCTCATATATTGCGCTTATCATGTATCGTGCATTAGGCATGACTCGAGATATGACATAGGGTCCTTCCCAGTTTGGTGCGCACCCCGAAATAGAAATCCCCTTTCGATTAGAACGTCGCATAACCTTATTCCCTTTTTGAAAAACCTTAGGCTCCCATGACAACTCAGGTGTCCTTCGCCTATATGAAAGTTGCTTTATTCGGGCTCAGTTTTCTGCAGCTTTGGCCGTAACTCCCTCATGAGGTGTCTCGAGAGATTGGATAGACTTGATGTAATCAAGTCCCCATGTCAGAGAATTATCCAATGTTTGTGTAGGGACACGTTGGATAGGATTCCCGTTAACTAAATAATTCTGAATTAAATATTTAAAATCGCTTTCACGTACCTCTTTGAATATTATCAGAGTTTCTAACCCCACATGGTACTCCAGCTTTCCCATGTTGCAGCTTTCTTGGTCGAACATGAGTTCTTGGCCCTTGATGATTTTGGTGAGAATGTAGGCACAAATCTCTTCCCATGGATCCAGGGACGCCCCAAGATCATATCATGCTCCCCGTCTTCTTTGATAACATGGAACTTTTCTTTGGTATGAGTCGAGTCCACCTTTAGATCCAAAGTAACATGACCATATACATCTTGGAGATTTCCTTTCGAATCTTTCATCACTGTGGGATAATAGATAACATCCCGTCTGGAAATCCCAATTGTTTGAAGTGTTTTGATTGGGATTAGATTAACCATAACACCAGCATCAATTTGAACTTTTTTGAAATTTGTACCTTTGAGACGAGCGGAGATAAGTGGTATTGGGACGCGCTTCCCTCCTGCCATCATCTCTGGTGTAACTTCATCAGTCTTTAATTGAGTTTCCTCATGTCTTTCAGGTACATGTATTTCTTTGCCGCTAGCAATCCAGTTGAAGGCTGCGAAAATGTTTCTTCGCTGGTTCTTGGAAAAATGTAAGAGCTCGCATAAATTCTCCATCAAATAATTAGCAGTTTGCTTAACAGATTCTCCGGAGATAGTGAAATTTCGAATGTTGGGTTGATGCTGACGTTGAGGTTGATGCTGAGGGAGTGGATTCTTATGCACACCCTCAGTCCCCAAGTTTAACTCCCCTGACTCAATCTTTTCATTGAATATTTGCTTGAGTCGATGACACTCGCTGGTGGGATAATTGGCGAATCTATGAAAATGACAATACTTGGGATCAATCATTTCTTGTGCTGTAGGCTCTCTCCATACAGGAGGTAATTTGATATCGCCATCTTGAATCCATGCTTCCAGGAACTCTATCACTTCATCCATCGTACAAGGGAAATCTGGAATTTTAGGAAATTCCCTCTGTTGTCGTGGTGCCTTTGGTGCAGGAGCAGTAGCTGGGACCCGTGCATGAGCCTGAGATTGGGTTGGGGCTGCGCGTTTCAATTGTTGGGCTTCAAGAGTAGGCGCCTTCCTTTTAACACCTTCAGTGACAGCATGAACTGAGGGAAGAGAGCTGTATTGTTTATTGACGAGTCGTTTGCTGGCACGTGTCTCACCACGACTTTCTTCGACCTTCACAGGTCTGGGCCTTTCTAGTAATGCAGGCGCAGTAGTAGCAGATCGTTTGGCGGATTTATGGAGCTTGGTGAAATTATTAATCTCCAGATTCTCCAATAAGGCTCGATATACTGGTATCATTCCGTTGATGCAAAGCTCCACCAACTGCAACTTTGTCACGTTTGGATCATTGCAATCCACTGCACGAGTTCTGAACCTCGTCACATAATCATCTGGACGTTCATTGTTCCTCTGATAGAGTCTCCTCAAATCGGAGAGAGTGAGTTGCTCAGACACAAAGAAGTATTTCTTGAGGAAAGCATTAACCATATGGCTCCAGCTGAGGATGTTGTTGGGAGCTAGATTATTATACCAAGCGTACGTCTTTCCCGTCAGAGATTTGAGAATTCTTTGAGACATACAGATTGGTTTCTTTCATACACTCCCAATGATTCTAGGAAACGAGATATATGTTCTCGAGCATTCCCAATACCATTATACATTGAGAATGAAGGTGTGACATATCCTTCGGGAAGAAATTCACGTTGAACTTCAATTGGATATGGAGGTTGATGACGTTGAAACAAATCTGAATTTTCCATGTTCTGAGCTTGTAGGAGATTCTGTAAATCTTCACGAGTGACAAAGTTGTGTTGAGAACCTGTGCTTGATCCACGTGTGGTGTGGACATGGGTATCGTGATCATCAGGGATAACGTGAATTTGAGATGGACCCACCCTGTTAATGTTGGCAGGGAGTTCCATACGAGTTAGCTGTAATTGTATAAATTCCTATTATACAATCACACCCATTAATTTACATAGTTCTTAGATCTAGTTTTGCACACACATATGAATATCAAATAAAGAGAGACAAGAGACTTTTTTAACGAGGTTCGGAGCTAGATAGTAATCCTACGTCCTTGAAGTGTTCTTCATGTTCTTGAGTAGAAGAGAGTAGTAGAGAAGAAGATGGGGTAGAGGGAGGAAGGTAGTAGAGACCCTCCCTTTCTTTTAGAGTTACATCGCCTTTTATACGAGACCTACTTAGGCAGAATTACCAAACTACCCTTAATGGGAATCCTATGCTAGAATTCTTCTATGGTGTGTCTTCTCCTGGGCGAGACTAAGTTGCACCTGCCTTGATCTTGCGCCACGTAGCGAATATACTCTTTACACTCACAATAACTGTTTATCCCCTTTCGCCAACAAGCACATCGGCGAGTTCTTATGACTTCAGCGAACTAGTCTTCTTCTGGATAAGGATTGCTGACGCGGATCCCACTGAGTCAACGAGTCAACTCTGACAACCTGACCATTCTGATATTCTCATAAATACCCAACTACAGTACAACCCTTTGTCGATGACATGTCCAATCTCGCTGATCATAGTCCGCCCTTCCATTCTTCGCTGGTGTAGCTTCGGCGGCTCTATACGCTAACCTCTCATTCCTGATAATTCGTCGTGGCCTTCCGCTGATGATTCTGTACTTCTTAGAGATAGTCTTCTTACGCCGCTTCACCTCTAGGATGCTTTTATTTGTAGAAGGCACTTTCTACACTCACATTTTGCCCCTTTGTTTATGGATGGTTCGCAGATTAATCCTTAAGCAAAATCTTCTTGAAACGTTGTCTGGTGCAAGCGGAGTAAAAAAGTAAAGTCTCCGAAGTAACTTGGCTGGATCTATTCTCGGTTTGGATGTCTATGTCGGCGAAACGACTTGAGCGACTCTTCTATCTGCGACAACGACTCTGACGTGGATTGGCGTGCTGTCTTTAATCGTGCTTGACTGACTCTGAGCTTTGGGCTTCGGCGTGTGCTGATGTAGGCTTGAGTGGATCTTCTGTCTTCAACGAATGGCCATTACTTCTTGAGAAAACTGTTGTATGAAAATCTGAAAAACTTCTTCCTCAATAGGCTGGCGAGATTCGGCGATCCTGAATGTAGGCGAGGTACTGACTGTCTTTAATCTTCAGCGGTATCTGTTGTTGAGCATTCATTGACGAAGGTTTGGAAGTATTCGGCGATCCTTGCTTGAGGATGAAGGATTTGTCTACTTCTTCAGCTGGAGGAGATATGAAAAGGTTCATAGACTCAGATTGTGTTACGGCGAACTTCTTTGTTGTCATGTATCGTGATATAAACTGACTACTTGTGAATTTTGGAGTGGTGTTTGTATATCGGCGAGCTTTGTGAGTAACTGCTGGTTCAATTTTTGTTGTTGCAGGAGGAACTGAGCGGAAGAGTATAACTTGCTTTTAATATATATATATTTTCCCCTACTCTTGCGCGAGGTTCTGAAGCAACGAGTCCGGATTTATCAGCTTGTAGTTGTCATGTCTGCTGTTGCTTTCGCCGCTATGCTTGTTTTGTGTTGATTTAGAGTACCTGTATTCGCCAAGTGATGTCCTGCAAACGAATCATAGAGAAATTAAAAAAGAAATTTTAACTTTCTTGATATGCTTTACTTTGTATTTCCTGTACATGGTTGCCCCTTTTTGCTTTGGAAAGTAAGAGATCGAAACTTTTTAAAGCAAAAACAAAACAAGACTTGTGCATTTTTCTATAAAAAATTTGAACTTTTGACAATAAGTATATGGCTCTGCCCCTGTTACTCATGCTATGAACCTTATGAAATGCCTTAGGAAATATCGATAACTTGAAATAACTTATGATATTGTGATATGGTATTCTGAGTTAGCGATACTTAGCTCTCTGCTGTTAAATGACCATTGTTTGCTCATTGCTAAGTTCAGCGAGTGAAGTAAGATTGAGCCGCTGCCCCAGCGTGTAGTCACTGGTTCCACTTCGGCGAAAGTACACGGTGATCATCGAATACTTTCTTGCAAAGTCGGCAATCCCTTTGAATGAAGCTACATTTGCTATTCGAATTCAAGATTTAAAGCATTAAGGCAAATAACAAGGCAAATTTAAAGGTAAAAGGTAATATTGTCTAGCGATCGTGCCCCTGTCATGGTTAGTAACCCATAAGAGAAGTGAAAATGCATTTATAATGACATACATATCACAATAGAGCGTGCAATGAAATATTTGTAAAATTTGTGATACTTCACTTGCTTGTTCGGCGTAGAGTAAATAGTTGGGCGGTTGCCCCTGAGTAATTTTGAAAGTATTTGATGTCACCATAGTTATCAGTTGATATGCAACTGAACAAAATTTCTAACTTTCGCCGAAGTCAGTGTGATAATATGCCAACTATTTTAGGAATAAGAGATGAGATGACTTAGCTGATTTATAGGAGACATCTTAATCCCATATAGGTCGGTGCTGTATGAATTAACCAAGCTGAACTCTTCGGCGAATATCGTTGTAATCATCTCCTCGCCTTCTTGAAAGTGGATGGAATGACCTCGCTTTAATACCTGTGTAGATGCTTTTGAAGTTCCCGTGGCTATAACCTATCCAAACAACTTGAAATCCAAGTTAATTTTTCACTGTGTATAGTTAAAGTCATGGCGGGGTAATGCAAATGTAATAACATAGGCGATGGTTTTAGATCCATAATGAAGTTTCAAAGTCATAATATGCCGATATAAAACCATTGTAGAACTATTGCAAATATATATTTGCCCCTGAGTGGGCTGCCATTGTAAGACTGTGCTGATGCCCCTAAGTGGGCTGCCCTGCTTTGTAAATATTGGTGGCGATCTTTGACGAGATCCGTATGCAGCTTTGGCGAGTGATAATGTATTGTACACTGATTCTGTAAATGGAATATCCATTTTGGCGAGATATGGAGAATATTTTCTACTCCCTCAGTAGAAGGCGATCATGACAATTTTCCATTGATTGTTTCGGCGAGCAAAAGCCTTTTGCATGCTGATTGGTGGCTCCAATATGTAGCCATGATAAGTAGAATCTTCCGATTAGTACTTATGCGCGCCACTGAGACAATACGATCCTTGTCTTATCGGCGTGAAGTATCTGTAACGCTTTCTACATTGTGACCTTCAAATGGTTGACGATGCTTTCTTGTGTTCGTATCGTTCCACCCATGACATCTCTTATTCCCAGGACACATCGTAGGTTTTCAATCTTGCTCTTCTTGCTTGTTATTTTCCATGTCTTCAACGTTTTAGGCTGCTTTAGGCCTTTGGTGTTATCTTCTTTGTGAGTTCGAGCAATGAAAAGCTTTATACTCTGTCACTACAGAGCACCTTGGCCTCCATATTTATCTTCAAAGGCTTAACTTGCCATTGAGTGAAGTCCTGTGCTTGTACAACCAACAATTTCATGCAGAGCCTAGGTTAACACCCCAGCCGTAACCATTACTTGTGCCCGTCGACGATCTAATATAAGTTGTTTGGGTCGCCCAGTAGGATTATTGCACTTTAGCGTCCGCCAGAGGTGATGCTACTGTGTAGGCTAATTAGCACAACGGCTACCGCCGATGTGATGCTACAGTATAGGGTCTTAGTTGCCAAACACTTACAGATCAACAAGTAACACGACTGGCCTTACAGCTAATCCTGGGTCGGTCTTACCATTACAAGGAAGTTATTCACTCAATGAAGCAAGCAAGCTTTCAGGTCTTCTGAGCAAGAGTCCTTAGCTCTAGCTAATTTTTATAGTCATGGCATTATGCCTTTATAAGTGGCGCTTGGCCTTACTGTAGCACCTGATCAGGGTTTTGTTTTATGGCTTTTTGCCTTTGTAAATGGCACTTGGCCTCAAGATTGGACCTTTTTGGTCAGGAGCAATTAGCTCAATAAGTGGCATTTTGCCCCAATAAGACCTCTTTGGTCAAGAGCAATTAGCTCATGTAATCGGCGAAGCTCATTAGCTTTATCCGTTTGGCGCTTTTTATCGTCTTTATAATGTAGGCGAAGCTCATTGGCTTGATCGTTCGGCGCTTTTTCATGTAGTCGGCGAAGCTCATTGGCTTTTTCGTTTACGTGCTTTATCGTGTAAGCGAACTGTTGACTTTCTTATCTGTGTTCAAAGAGAAAAAATATACCGATAATATAGTGGAGTGGCAATTTTTGCCCCATGGGTTAGCGATGATCACATAGTATTCAAATAAACTATGAAATTCAAACTTAATTGAAAATCTGCCCCGGCTATGCTCTTGGGTTGAGCGAGGAGGATTTCTGAGTATAATCATTGTTACATTCATGTGATTTGATTTCAACGAATCTCAAAAAATGATGCATCTTAAACTTAGCAGCAGGATGCCATTTTGGAGATGTGAAGCTATGCAGTCGCTATGTTATCACATCGCTAATCATTCTTCGCTCAAACTTATTTCACAATAGACTTAAACATATATTATTTGATTATAATGTGACTAGCACGATTTCCTATGATATGGTAACGTGCCAAGCTATGCAGCGATGAAATTTTAAATAATCTGACGTATTTGGGAATTGTAGTCTGTGACTTAATATTATTAGTATATCTATTGTGTTTTGCTAATGTACCAGAGGCGCGTTCGCCGAATATAACCTTGGTTGGAACATGGTATAACTATGTGCTAAGCTAAAAAGATCGGCGACACCAAAAATTCTTACTACACTATCATTTGAAATTTGATTCGTACTGGAGAAAGATGAAACTTAAATGGTAGGAAATGCTTATCGTTTTGTTTGAGTCGGCGAAAGAAGTATTCCTCGCTTGGAGCCAAAGTTCCTTGATTCCTTGGGTTCCCGATTAGATTTCACTGTATAGATTATTGAGTACCTGGGATTGTCAATAATAAGTCAAAAACAAAAAATACCAAATGACATACTATAATGCCTTAACTCTAAACAGCAAGTTAGAAATATTATGCTAGTGAAAATGATTAACATATTGAAAAAATGTAAACCCTGACTTTAAAATTTTCTTATGTTGATGTCGCCGACGTTCATGGAAGCATATTAGATATGGATTTAAAAGAAAAAACTATACACGTATTTACGATTTTAGCTGCAAGAAAAGAAACTTAATCTAATGACAACAAACAGAATTATCTAATATTTGTACTGGACTGATCATTCTAGCAAGAAAATTTATAGAAAGTGATAGTATAAGGTTCAGAAGTCTCCCCTCTGAATTGCCCACGCTATGTTTCACGAAATGATAATCTTTGACCAAGAGAAATGGATTTGGTTTTTGGTGCTTGTAATCCATGAACCAACAGGTCCTAGGAATGACTCCATGCTATTAGTTAAGGTAGATCAGCGACATTCGAGTTGACAATACGGCAAATTAGTATGCTAGCCAATGTTGTTTGAATATTGTTCACCGACGAAGAATGGTTTCAGAACAATCAGATGACCTGATGTTAACAAGATGGAGGAGTGACGGCGAGCTACTGGTACTTAGTAAATTGCCTGATTGTTGTCAGCGACAGTGACTATCGGATTTTGGGCT
>JAJJMA010148491.1:4489-18307 GCA_023529015.1 Papaver nudicaule
CTCGAGGTCGACTAAGTTCCTAAAGAGACTAGGATACACCTGTATCAAGGAATGCGAGGCATAGTCGAAAGGAACGTCGAAAGCAGCAGGTTGAGGTCATCAAAAGGGAAATTAATCAGGTCGTCGAAGGTAACAACGAGGCAATTGCAAAAAAAATCTCTGAAAGATCCCAGTCCCATGAACGAGGAAACACCAAACTTTACACTAACGGAACCCACTGCAGATGTCAATATTAGAACTGAAGAGGAGCCGAAAATGGTAAAAGTGGGAACACCAATGGGGGGAGGCACAAAGGATGGATCTGGAAAGTTTGTTGTGTTGCATGGAAAATGAGCGAAATGCCTGGAATCGACCCGAGCCTAGCCTGTCATCATTTGGATATCAACCCCTCGATACGACCATTCAAGAAAAGACCAAGAAAGCTCGCAGAGGTATATCAGGAGGCAGTAGAGTCCGAGCTTAACAAAATGATTGCAACAGGAATCATTAAGCAAATTCAATATGTCGATTGGATTTCGAATATGGTTATTTTTCCGAAGAAAAACAAAGGAGTTAGAATTTGCATCGACTTTAGCAATCTAAATAAGGTATGTCCAAAGGATCCACACCCCTTGCCAAGCATCGATCAGATGGTAGATGCTACAGCAGGCCACGAGTTGTTAAGCTTTATGGATGACTATTATGGTTATGACCAGATACCATTGGCAGATGAGGACCAAAAGCACACAACATTCATCAAAACCAACAGATTATTCTGCTACACTCTCATGCCATTTGGTTTGAAGAATGCGGGTGCCACTTACCGAAAGGCAATGGAAAACATCTTTCGTCCTTGGCTGAAGAAGATTGTGGAAGCATACATTGATGACATGTTGGTGAAAAGCAAAAAGGCAGAAACCCATGTAGGAAATCTGCAAGAAATATTGGAGAAGATGCGACAAATCACATGAAGATCAAACCTGCCAAGTGCATATTCGGAGTCACTTCGGGAAAATTCTTGGGGTATGTAGTTACAAAAACAGGAATCGAAGCCGACCCAACGAAGGTACATGCAATCCGAGATATGCCTTCTCCAATAACAGTAAAAGACGTGCAAGTAAGTGGAAGAGTAGCAGCCTTAAGTAGGTTATTGCTCGATCCTCGGACCGATGTAAAGAATTCTTCAGCATCCTAAAGAAGGGAGAAAATTTCATATGGACAAATGAAAGAGAAGAAACAATGGTTCAAAAACTACTTGGCAGGCCTACCTGCTATGCAACGACCAGAAAATGATGGAGATCTAAGACTATACATTACAGCTAATTCTGACGCCATTAGTGCGGTACTCATGACCACCCGGGGCGGAGAAAAGCTAGTGTATTACATTAACTGGACACTCTTTCCAGCATAGAAAGATTATACCAAGTTATAACAACTCATACTAGCATTGGTAGTGGCAACACAAAAACTTCAGACATACTTTCAAGCTCACCGAATCATAGCATCAACTAAAACTCCAATCGAGTCGGTTTTCAAAAATACCCAGGAGGCAGGAAGGATTGCAAAATGGAATGCCCAGATAGGAGAATATGATGTCATCTACGAAATTCGAACAACAAAAAAATCACAAGTCATAGCTGACTTTCTAGCCGAGTTTCCTGTAGAAGAAGACGAAAAAGGAGAGCCAATGCTAGGCATCGAAGAAGAAGAAACGCCATTATATATTTTACAGTAGTGTCATCCTCGATGTTGGGAGATATTCATCGATGGATCAGTAAATGGAGATGGTCGTGGAATTGAAATAGTCTTCACTTCACCAAAAGGAAAGCGAACGGTATATTCACTTCGATTAGAATTCGAAGCCACGAACACTAAAACAGATTACGAGGCAATGGTTCATACACTAAAACTCATGCAAGAAATGGAAATCGAGGAGGCAAGGATAACTATGGATTCTCAACTAGTGGCCAGGCAGCTCGATGGGAGCTATCAGTCAAATCATACATTACTAAAATACAAAAAATTAGTTTAGGGGTACATGGAAAAAATTCTGAATCTAAAAATTCGACAGATCTGCAGAAAAGACAACAGATACGCGGACGCTTTGGCATTCATTACTTCCAAGATAATAAATCCGAGCATTATTTCCATCGAGATAGGGAGAGTACAGAAATCGTCTATCGAAGACTCAAAGGATGAACTCGTGATGGCTATCGAAGGCGAGAGCGAGGATTGGAGATTACCAATAAGAAAATATTTGGAAACAAAGGAATTGCCAAGTACTCCACTTTCAGCTCATAAGGTTATCAGTAGGTCAAGAAACTACAGAATTCTCGATGGAATCTTATATCGTCAATCTTCCTAGGACCAGTGCTAAGGTGTGTCCATCGAATAGACGGAGTCACACTAATGACAGAGCTTCACAGGAAATCATAGCGGAGCAAGGGCATTATATCAAAGGACTAAGGCATAGGGGTATTACTGGCCTTACATGCATATCGATGCCAAGGATATATCTCAAAGATGTGATGCTTGCCATATATTTGCCAAAAGGATCCATGCACCCGCAACGAACCTGAACTCGGTTTTAATCCCATGGCCCTTTGCAAAGTGGGGGATTGATATCGTTGGACCTTTTATTCCAGGATCAGGACAGCGAAAGTATATTATCGTAGCAACGGATTATTTTACAAAGTGGACCGAGGCAAAAGAACTAAGAAACCACACGGGTCAAGACGTTTTTACCTTCATATGGGAGAATATATTTTGTCGATTCGAAATCCCTGCCGAGATAGTATCAGATAATGCAAAAGAATTCATAGGAATCGATGTCAAGCTCCTACTCAGCCAGTATAACGTCAGATTGGGAACATCAACACTGATATACCCACAAAGCAACGGTTTAGAAGAGGCAATATAAGACAATCGGGGACAACCTAAAGAAGAGGGTTTTACACCACAAAAAACAATGATGCGAACACCTGCACCATGTATTATGGGCATATCGAACGTCCCGAAGGGAAGCAACGGGGATAACACCATTTCAGCTCACATTCAGAACAGAGGCAGTGCTACCCACCGAGATAATGTTGCCTATAAACAAGCACAAATCATGGGAGAAAAACCTTACAGCTTACTTAATTTTCGCAAAATTGGATGATCTAGAAGTGACAAAAGAGGCAGCCCTCCGGCACATTATCAACTATCAGCAAGGACTAGCGAGAGGATACAACAAAAAGGTCATCTAAAGATAATTTCATCCAGGAAATTTGGTGTTGCGAGAAATCCCACCCTATCAGAAAGGAGACTGTGGAAAATTAGAATTTATTTGGGAAGGTCTCTTCAAAGTGCAATAGGTAGCAGGGAAAGGAGCTTATAAGTTGCTCGATGAAGGTGTCGTAGGATTAGGGAATGCATGGAATGCAAAATATATAAGAAAGTATTACTCATAGAAAGCAATGTACTTAAAGCACTTTGACTCCAAACCTCGATTTAATAAACAATTTAACAACTCGATCTAGTATATCTCGATACAACCTTCAGATCCTATTAGCATAGGCAAAAACCTACTCGGTTAGGCATATCTCCCAAAAGGCCCTGACGCCAAATATATAAAGGCCCTAACACCAAGAATAAAAAAGTCCTACCAGGTTAGGCACATATATGATGTCGATGTAGTCGTAAGGGCCCTACGAGCTACACACATTCCTCTACCCACAAGACACCCCGTTAGCGGTGGGTACTTTGCATCGAAGCTATATAAGCTAGAGGCATTTGGACCCACTACCATGCGACCCATGAAACCTCCTCGATGAGGCGTCGCGGGGATGATAAATGGAATTAACATCTACCATTAGGGTGGATGGAACCCCGAGGCAGCTAATTAGATTACATTCATGGGAATGAAAAACGATTTATGCAGCTAAGGAACCTCCTTCAAAAATCAAATATAGTCTCGAGGAGGGGCGAGCGAGAATGGAAGGGTTGAATTCCAGGCCGCGATAGGAGCACAATGCCATGTCTAGGCTCCAGCTTTGACCGACACTCCCCCATAGTACTACTTGATTATCGATGTCAGAAGTAGTTGCCTACCATAAGGCTCCTTCTCTACTTAGGCGAAACAGGTATCCAAGGTACCTAACTCAAGCCTCCTCGAAGGATACTTGGTATCTTCGATGCCTACTATAAGCTCCTATGTACTCAGGCAAACCAGGTATCTACGACCTCGATAGCCAAAGCCAGCTTGAGGCAGGGCAAGTAGCGAAAAGCCTATGAGAAGGGTTATCCGCAGCCCCCACTAGCTTGGCTTACTGCCTCTCACATTGAAGTAAGCCCTAGAGTTGCACTCTAAGTAACCTTAGGAGCCTAGATTATACAAAGGAAAATGCGTGCCTGATCACATTATAAAAACTAAGCAGCAGATAAAACTATGGCTTGATCATGAAAATGAGAAATCCAAAAAAGCATATTTCATTACTAGACAAGATCGAAAAACAAGACACATGCTCGATGGCACAAATAGTATACACTATTGAAGGATTTTACAAATGCATCAAACACTATACTTCGGCACACACCTCGAAGACAGGCAAGGATAAACCATACAAAGGAATCCTAGAGGCGGCAGAAGGAATATGACATCTGCAATGCAGCACCATCGAGAACCTCATAATTAGGAGCATTATCAACACTATCATCTTTGTCATTATCCTTCCCAGCATCATGACCTTCATTTTCAACAACTTTAGCATCTCCATTTCCACCACCTTCACCACCAGCAACATTTCCTTCAATTCCTCCCTCGATTCTTTCAACTCGACTCCATTGACCTTGATTATCTCCCCCTTCAACCACCATTATACCTCCATTTCCTTTCCCATATTCCGTTCACTCTTTGTTTCCCCCCCTCCCTCCATTTTCTATCTCCATCACTACCACCATTTTCGCTATCATCTTCTTCACCACTCTCTTCATCACCACTTTCTTCTTCCTCGCTCTCAGACTCCTCAGCACTTACCTCGCATATAGCCCTTCGCTTTACAATTTTCTGCACCAAAGCTCGAACTATGTCAAGAGGGAGCAAAACATCATCAAACTCCAACGAAGCTTCAGGATCATCCTTGCCACCGGGATACAATATAGGCTGCATCCTGAAATCCCTAAAAAGCCTACGAGCATGCATGCGACAAGCAAGACTCGTTCGCTTAGGCTCGGTATTGATTGTCTCTTGTAAAGAAGAGACCTTCCCCTCCAACAATTTAACCTCTTCACTTTTCTCCTTTTCTAGCACTTCATGCTTCTCCTTCCAGGAAGCACACTCCATTTCTTTACTCTTCAACTCACCTTTCAACTTCGAAACCAGTTCGACTTGAACTTTCAATTCTTCAGCGCGAGCCTCTCGAGCGGTGACGAATTCATTAAGTTCCTTGCCCAGGTCAACCACAGTACCTGTCCGAAATAAGAAAGAGTCAGTAGCCGCATAAACCGAAACTTCAAAAAGTTCACTATAAATCAATTCGCCTTTCAACTTCGAAACATCAACATTAAGCACTCCCTTCTCATGACGTACGCATCGAGCTCTTCGTCGAGACGATTAATCTCGTTGCTTCGTGCTACAGTCTGGTTCAATAGGTACAAGATGTGGTTGTGCGGCTGCGAGGAAAAGACATTAGCATCGATAAAAAGAAAATAAACTCGAATAAGGCATCAAAGAACCTTACCCCTTCAATAAGAGCTTGATGGTTAGGTCAGTGCTTATCGAATGTCCTATCACTGCACTAATCTCCAGAAATAGCCGGGAGATGAGTGTAACGAGGCCAGAGGCCAGGCGACCCTTCGTAGGATCCTCAGTGTATGCCTACAAGTTCTTAGAATTATCCCAGGAAAAAGGGTCAAATCGAATAACAACTTCTGAAAATGAGGGGATACCGAGATATACCACTAACTTTTGAATTCGTGAACCTAGTTGATTATGGTTGTTTGAACGATCTCACAAATCAATATTCAAACAACAACATGAGTATAGTTCAGAGAACCGAACCCTAACAAGAACGAGTTCTTGTAGATCTCAAGAGAGATGGATTCACCCGAAGGTTATGAATCAACAAACTTGCAATTACTTCAATTATATAGATCAGAGACAATATAATGCGGAAGGGAAAAGTAATGCAAGACACCAGAATTTTGTTTACGAGGAAACTGCAAACCTAGTAGAAAAATCCTGGGACCTCGTCCAGTTTGAACACCCTCAGTATTAACCGAACACAAAAGCTATCCTACTCTCAGACTTCAGACTGGAATGTATCGAGACTGAATTAACCCTATAAGCAATCCAGCTACCAATGTGCTCCTACGTCTCTTGGCTCCCGCAGAAACCTATGTACTTGATTCCCCTAGCTGACGTCCTTTACAGGCCTAAGAGTTGCTCCACTTCCCTTCATGAAGACTAACGCTACCTTGCCTCTAACAAGACGCCTAAAAGTATCCAAGTAATTCAACGAGAATACGATTGTGATTTCCTTTAGACTTAGAGTCAAGGTTAATGGAAATCGGTTTTTACTGAATAAAGCTTATTGATCTAGCCTAAACAGTTTTACCTCCTAACGCTTGACGAACTTAGTATTAAACCTAGTTCGTGAATATGCGTTACGGAACTTCTAGGGTTTACGATACAAGATCTACCTTACGAAGTTTCGATCAAATCTTGGTAGTGATAAGATTGAAATAATTCAGTCGACCCAAGATACAAGATCGGGAATTTTACTTCCGACTTGTACTCCAGAAATTTCTCCTGAGTTCCAAAACATCGATTTGTACACGTACATGTACGTTGTAGGTGTAGAAATGCCTTCTACTATAGAAGCATCCTATAGGTGAAGATGTATAAGAAGATTACCTCTGAGAATTAGGGTGCCATCAGCATAAGTCTTGGGTTTGCCGAGAAAACGTAGAAGATCAGCGGATGGTGAACCAAGGACCACATCAAGGTACCTCGTGAGAATAAAGAAAGAGCGAACCAAGACAGCGAGAAAGAACACGTCACCGACAAGAACTGAGTAAGTAATTGAGTATTTAATGAAGGATCAGAATGGTAGCATTGTCAGAGTTGACTGGTTGACTCAGTGGAGATTGCGTTAGCATCCTTATCCAGAAGAAGACTCCACCCGCTGAAGTATCATTGTTGAAAGTTGGGTCGCCGATCTTCCTTTGGTCGACGAATAATAACAAGAAGTGTCAGAAATAGTCTAGTCTGTATTAGCTGCAGTCCAATATCTTGAGCGTTTATATAAAGTGAGAGACCTCAACTGAGAAAGGGGTTGGTCGAGTGAACTTTGGGTCTAGTCTACAGAGAAAAGTTAGGGTTTTCCTCCTTACTCTCCTTAGCCTAGAATCTATAGAAGAACTTTGGTTTAGAGGGTGAGAGATTAATATTGTAAAGGTGAGTGATGTAATCAATTCATGGTCGATAAGATGATCTTTGAAAATTGTGCATTGTATGCTAATCACCTGTATTTGGTATCTCTGAACTCTATTTACTCCTCTTACAACTTTTCTCTTCATGTTAATATACATCTCATTTGTAGTTTAATTGGGTGTATTGGTAAATTCTATCTTATGGGGATTTTACCAATTACATTTTTGCGCTAGATAAGGGCTGAACCTGATTTTTCTAAATTTCTTCTTCGTGATTTATCAAAACTTAGGTTGTTCTTTTCTCTAATGGCGTTTTTTTGTCATAAAAATGTTGTTTTTTACTCTTTCCTTTCATTACAGATGCTATTTGTAGAGTTTTTGGCGTAAGATATCCTTTTGCAATCCTTAAAAGTTTCCCTTTTTAGCAAGTTTTAAGTACGTCATATCGTTGTCAAGGTACTGACAGTCATAAGAGTTTCCTTTTTAAGACATGTTTTAGTGCTTTCAGCATACTTTTATTTATTTCAAAGCTTATCCTCCTTACTTAACGTGGTGTTGTTATGGTAGTTTCTCTAGTGTTTAGTTTTTCAAAAGAAAATGAGTATTTTAGCATAATCTTGTTTAGATGTTCTCGTATGAAGAGTTTAAGGGGTAGTTCAAAGTCTATGATGATAGTTTGTTGAAAAAAACCTTTTTTTTAGGTATATTTTGTTCTTAGGCAGATCATCTCCGGCTTGTTTTTCGGCTAATAGAGGTCATTCTGGCGATATATAGTTCATTTAGTAAAAAGTAGTATTGCTTAAAGGTAGTATTGTTTAAGTCATATGAGGATAATCATGAAGATTGGCGCAAAGCATAAAGTAGTTATATCCTGAAAAATTATTAGCATGATAATTTTAGTTGCTAAGAACAACCCTAAAAAATTTCGCCGTATGTATTTTAATCCAAAAACTTTGAAATTTCTATAAACTTTGATGTTTTTCGATTCCTTGGGTTTCCAAAAGTTAGGTCTTTGGAAAACTGCCGACATGATTAGGTCATGCTCTGTCAATAGTACGATTGGGTCTGCATTTTTTTTTTTGTTTCTTACCTGCATTCTGCATAAGTTTCTCAACTACCACTACTAACCAGTTTGGCATTTACTAACAGTACGACTAGCTTAATACTGTCAGGAAGTGCATTTGTTGTCTTTTGCAGAGAACTGACGAATGGCGTCTAGGCGTAAAGGAGGTTCGACGTCAACAAGCAAGTCTGCCAAGTTTCCCATTTCATCTCAACCGCTGGTCTTTCATAATTTGCATAACACTATGAGTAGTGCAGCACAACCTTTGGATTTTGCACATGATTTCTTCTTGAGCGGCACTCCAGCTCAACAATCAGCGGCCCAGCAATCAGCTGTTCAGCAATCAGCATCTCAGCAATCAGCGGCTCAGCAATCAGCGACCCAGCAATCAGCATCTCATCAATCAACAACTCAACAATGAGCATCTCAGCAATCAATAGCCATCAGCAGCACATCAGACGATAACACAACAACAAGCAGATTTGGATATGGTTACAATGGTGGATGAAACTCATCTTGACGGATACCAGAAGAGGAGGAAGAAGCAGAAACTTATACACGAAGACATGGTAAAGGTGTGGATACAGGTGAAACCGAGCAACTAGCAAGAATAGTTAGTGAAATGCCAAATGTTATAGGAAATGCTTCCAATATAGTCGGCGAACAGTCAAAGGCAGTAGGGGTAGTCCTAACAGAGAGGGTGTGGTTTCAAAAATAGTTGGCGAAGGTCATAGGGCAGATGGAGTGATTGCAAATAGGGTCAGCGAGATTCCAAGTACAACGACAAAAACAAATAATGTTAATGTTAACAGCACAGCGGCGGCAATAGCCGGGACATCTAAAACATCGCCGATAGCAATTTCTGAGGGAAAAACAGGGTCCACCAATGCTACAGAGGACATGTTAAGGAAGTTCCTTCACCAAAGTACATTAAATCAAACCCAGATGCAGCTACAGATGCAAAACCAGATGGAGATTATTCTTCAAAGTCATAGGGAGATAGCAGAGCAAAGAAAAAAAACTAATGGAGCAACGCAGCAGAAGTTGCTCAACTCATACCACTCGTAGTTCTGAAAGGAGCAGACATAGAAATATGGAAGTTTCTGCATCCACGGCAAAAAAATGGAGAAGGTAGCAAGAAGGCCGAAGGATTTAAGTTCAATGAGGAAAGTTTTGCTGACTCAGACAAGATGGACGGAATGAATGATTGTATGAGAAGAGAGCTTCGACAAATAAAGAAACAGCTAGCAGAGGTAGCAGAAGTGCCAGGTGATGATAAACTAAAGACGACTATCTCAGAGGAAAAGAAGACACCATTTGTAGATCAGATCACTTATGGACGTGTATCCAAGAGATTTTCCATGCCAACCTTCACATCAGTTTTCGATGGTTTAGGAGATCCTTCTCAGCATTTGAAATGTTAATAAGGGATTTAGCAGCATGGAATGGTTCAGATCCAATAATGTGCATGTCATTTCCTTGAGCCCTTAAGGATGAAGCTTTGGCATGGTTCGACGGTCTAAAATCCAAATCGATTATGTCTTATAGAGACTTATAAGAATTATTTTTGGCAACTTACATTCAGAACAATAGAGTTCGCCCAGGGGTAGAAAAGTTGTTCGCTATCAGGAAAAGGCCTTTAGAAACTTGCAGAAGTCATATTTTGAGGTGGAGAAAACTTTGTAGCGAAGTAGGAACAACGATCTCTGACAAAGAAAAGATGCGGGCGTTTACTAGTTCAATGGAGACATCTGATCCCATGTTCAAGGCTTTATATTGGAATCCGCCGAAAGATATGAAAGAGATGAGATCTAAGCATAATGAATGGTTATCCTACGAAGAAATGCAAGAAGAGGAAGTTCGCCAGAAAAAAGAGAAAGCGAAACAAATTCATTCGATCAACAATTTTTCCTTAGCTGAGAAAGAAGAAATGAAAAGAGAATGGATCAGGATGGAGCAAAAGAAGCTAGAGGCAATGTTTTTTTTTTTTTTGGTTTTGACACAGTCCGCTGGGTTTAAGGAAAACCCAAAACCTCACAAACTAAACAAGCAGAAAAACAAGAAACAAAACCAAAAAACAGGACAGACACAAAGAACAGAAAAACTATCCCAAATGCTCTCTAAAATACACGGTACCGCTTCTATCTTCATCAACAAACTTCCTCATCTTATTATCAAAAGTATCCACACTAACTTCAACAAAATTGCTACCAGGGTGGATACTTGCAAGATGATCCGCCGCTCTATTTGTTTCTCTATAAACATGGGTGTATCTGATAGCCTCAAATTCCTCTTTTAGATGACCAATTCTTCTCCAAATATGCATAAAACTCTAAGCAGGAGTAGCTTTCTCATCTGACAGGAGCTTATGTACTAACTTAGAGTCAGTGCATATATGCAACCTTCTGCATCTTTTAAACTTTGCAAGCTTGAGACCCAATTCAGCACCTTGTAATTCATGAGCAGAAACAGTACCTGGAGCAGACTCACCACAATCACAGAATAAACAATTTGCAGTTTCAATCCTCCCCCACCTAAGCAGCTTAGCTCTATGTAATTGTATAAAATCCCAATGGTTGGATCTTATACAATACACCCAAATATCGTACACCAACATACACACAATCATTCCTAAACATGCATCTAACAGAGACATAAGAAATATCAAGAGAGTAAGGTTAGAGATACTTGACAAGGTGTTTACTTGGTTCGCCCTTAAGTCAGGACTACATCCAAGAATATCACTAGTATAAGCATGATTACAACTCTCAATTACCTTGCTAATCTTCTAAGTATGCACTCACAATAAGAACCCTAATTTCAGCCTTGGGCTATATAGAGCAAGTAGAATACTTTCCCTCTCTCTAGACCAATCCGAAATGTGTCCAACCCCTTTCTCAGAGGCCTTTCTCGCTATTTATACAAGATTTACATTAGTGTTATACAGCTAATACAGACGAGTTATACTCTGACGCTAATTTGTCTCTACTCGCCGACAAAGTATGTCGCCGAGGTAGTATTTCATCTATTTACTTCCAGCGAGTAAGTCTTCTTGAGGATAAGGATTGCTGACGAGGTTTCCACTGAGTCAACAAGTCAACCCTGACAATCTATCCGTTCTGACGAGTAATGAATGCTCAACTACTTCTCAACCACTTATCACCTTTCCCCGCTACGCTATTCTCGCTCCGCTAATACTGTTTATTCCGCCGACTCCTACTTCACACCTTGCCGCTATGCCCAAGAGCTAGGTGCTTCGCCCACAACTTCCATTGTTGATTCCATACTTCTCTTGAGTGACCTTTATGATACGCTTCCACCCTTAGGATGCTATTATTATGCAAAGGCATTTTCTACCCTTACACTCTAGTCTTCAGTCTCCTTAAATAAGCTAGCCAAAATATGAATGAATGTCTAGGAATATTGTTTTTGAACCAAACAAGCTTATGCCAGTCCACTTCAACAAGATTACTGGTAAGGGCTTTATAGGTACTCTTTGAAGTGAACTCACCAGAATTACTAGCTTTCCAGATAATAACATCTTCTTCTTTAGTATCAAATTCCACTCCAAGAAGCTTTGAAGAAGTAGCACAATCTTCATTGTGAGTGCAGATAGGGAAATTCCAGTCACCATCTTCAATGAAGCTAGCAAGAGTAGAGTTTTCATTAGGACAAATATCCTTAATGCAAGCAGTAGGAATCCAATCACAACCCCTACCATTGGGGTGCCAAAAGCTATGAAGGAAACTGGTATGCTCACCATTCCCCACACAAATCCCCATAAACTTCTTTGCAGTAATTCTACACTCAAGAATTCTTCTCCAACTCCAAGAACAATCACTTGGGACAGCAACATACCAAAAATCATTACCCTGCATCATATTTTCATGAATCCAATTGGTCCAAATGGTCTCCTTACCAGAGACAATATCCCAGATATGCCTCAAATTTGCAGAAATATTTGTGATCTCTAAGTTTTTGACTCCCAGACCTCCACACTTTTCATACTTCGCCGACGCCACCATAACGCATACCGGACGCACCAACAACAGACACGCTGACTGTCTGGCGACCCTGGCATCCAAACTCCAATTTAAGGGAGAGGAGGAGATTGTAACAGTACGGAGACGCATCGCCCCCTCGACTTGGCTGACAGAAGGCGAGCTCATACCCGACAACGATTGGCGGACACCCATTATCGAAGATCTAGGTAATCATACCTCCACAAGAAAGCTCAGTATAAGAGAGTTGAAACACTTCTTTCTTTTCCATGGAGTACTATACCACAGAAACCCAGACGGATCATTATCAAGATGCCTAGGAGGACTCGAAGCGCGAGAACAGCTCGAACGCGTCCACAATGAGGTCTGTGGACAAACGCTTGTGGTGACCCTGTATAGGCGACTCCAAAGTCTTGGCTACTACTGGCCAACAATGGAAGAGCAATCTCGGGCGTTGCAAGAGGATTGCTCCAACTGCCAGACTCCCCCTCATCAACCCGAAGCTCTGGTATGCCAACCTTCTGAGGATTGGAGGGAGCCCTTCATCAAGTACCTCAACGACGAGATCCTACCAGAAGACCGACACGTGGCTAGCCGTCTGATCAAAAGGTCCAGGAGGTTCCTCTGCCATGAAGGAGTACTATACCGTAAAAGTTACGGAGGAGGTTTGCTTCGTTGCCTCTCGGGCGAGGAGATCCCCACGGTGCTGAGGGAAATGCACGAAGCCGAACACCAAGGGAAAAGGAAGCTATTCCTACAAGTCCATGAAAGGTACTACTGGCCAACCATGGAAGACGATGCAGCTTCCTTCGTACAAAGATGTCACAAGTGTCAGACGCACGGGAACCTTATCCACACCCCATGCTTACCACTCCGATCCGTCAGTAGCCCCTGGCCATTTTACAGCTGGGGACTCGACCTTATTGGAAAGATCAACCCCCCTTCCTCGAAAAACCAGGAATATATCATCACCGCAACAGAGTACTTCAGCAAATGGGTGAAAGCGATACCTTTGAAGAGCACGACCGGTGTCACCATCGCGGCATTTATCAAGGAGCACATCATCTGTAGGTTCGGGATCCCTAAGCACATCGTCACAGACAATGGGACACCATTTGTCAACAAAGACGTGGCGAAACTACTTCGAAGGTACGAGATCCAACACATCTGCTCGACACCATACTACCCCCAAGGGAACGGGCAGGCAGAGAGTACCAACAAGACATTAATTCGGATCATCAGCAGAACCATACACGATAATCCGAGGTCGTGGCACGAAGAACTACCTATGGCGTTATGGGCGTACAGAATCTCCCCACGGAGCTCCACTGGAACTTCACCCTACTCACTCGTCTACGGCGC
>JAJJMA010148491.1:43307-54524 GCA_023529015.1 Papaver nudicaule
TTGACTTGGACGGTACCCGAACCGGTTTCGCGTACCTGGTCCAGAAATCTCCTGTGTCGCATTAGTACACGAACCTGTACGTGTACCTGACGCAGAGAAGTTTCTGGACCAGGTACGCGAAACCGGTTCGGGTACCGTCCAAGTCAAATTTTGGTCAAACTCTGAATCCGCTGGAAGAACTGGGCTGAGCCAGAACTTAGACATGAGAATGTCCTCAGCTATGATCCATGGACTCTTTGCTCAAGAGTACTCCTTAGATTCATCCATATCCAACATAACAGTTTGCAAGCAAACTATTGAAATGGTCATATGGCGTCGAATCTATCTCATATGTTCTTGATTCACAGTATTCGTGGGATCAAACACTGGTCATGACATAAAGCCATGTTACACAAGAACACGATCTCAATCGCTACATTACTACTAAAGTAGTCGACTATATTTCGAAAGAATAGAGAAAGTAGAATAGAAGAATAATCCGTAAAGTCATAACTCCTACTAACCTTTTGTCGATGAAGAATAATTGATGTCTTCTTTGTCTTCACAGTCTTCGTCTTCAAGGTCTCTACTACTCTGTCTATATCCCATTTCCGAAATCTAAACTCTAGTAGGCTAAATCAAGAATTGTATTTTGACACCTAAAACTGACAACTAGCTTGACATACCAACGCTAGTGGGTTTGACCGGACAATGCCCTAACATCTACTATTTCAGGCATTTCAACCTTCTTGGGTTAAGCATTATCTTTCAATCATCCTTGGCCAGAGGATGATTTAGGACATTAACCCGGGAAAAAGATTTTCCCGCTAGAGGCGACGTTTGAGTTATCTCTATCATCGGGATTCTTACGTTTCGCCTCATACATATTAATGAGGATCCTAGAGATAACCTGTGATCAGCAGGTATGCTCCTGTCATGACAATTATTTTGTTGCGCTTGGGCTGCTGGCAATTGTTCTGTTGCGCTTACATCGTTGTTACTTTTTTGAAATAGTTTCTCCAACCCTGCTTTTGTTCATTCTCTGGTTTCATATCATCCTTCATTGGGAAACGTAAGTCTATTGCCGAAGTTAATCATCTTTCCTTGCTGAGAGGATCTTCGTCGCCTTTGTGTCTTATTGGTTGCTAAGTGGTGGTTGTTTCTTTCTTTTATGCTGCTCGGGCTCTTGCTCCTTCGGTATTGTCGTTATAATGGTTTTTTCTTGTGTCGACCGAGTTTGTCTCTGGGTCCTTCAGTGGTGTTGTTGTAGTGTTTGCCCCTCCTTGCTTTTTGGGAACGATCTGTTAGAGTTTCCGGGAGGCAAGGATCCTCCCTGCATAGTAGAATCCTGTGTTGTTGTAGGCGTCCCCATCCATATGCTCGTTGTGGTAAGTTAGTACAATCCTTCAGGTATCTTATGTTGGCTACGTAGGCTTCGTTGTAATTGATTTGTGCATGTTCCGGAGTATATCCTTGGCCACGCCCGCTGTACTTGTAGATTTGTTGCCCCTTGTCTGGCTGTGGTTGCCGAGTTATCGTTTTCACTTCTTATCCTTGTCGTGATCTTCTTTTCTCGATTTTGTTCTGATTTACTATGGTTGCATCATGGTTTTATCATTGGTGGTGTCGTTCTATCGAATCTGTATTTCTGTCTTTAATAATGTTTTATCCTTTGACAGTTTTTACGTCTTCGTTGGTGCTTCATCCCTTAGATGATATTCCGTCTTCGTCGGTGCTTCATCCCTTAGTTGGAGCTGCGTATTCATTGTTTCTCTGTGCCTTGGTTGTAGCCGCGTCTTTGTTGGTGCTGCATCCCTTGGTTGTTATTCCGTCTTCGTCGGTGCTTCATCCCTTGGTTTTTGTTGTGTCTTCGTTGTTTCTTCGTTCCTTTGTTGTTATCCTTTTTCACAATTGTGGCTGGGTATTGTGACTTTGCTTGATAAAGATTATAATTTAACTGGTCGGTAAACCATTAACTGCTAATTATATGGTATGTGGTGGTAGTGGGCGGTTATAATAAATGGTGAAGATCTGAAAAGTTTGTAACTGCTTTATCGGGTAATGAAAGGTGTTTTTTAAGGGGTGCGAGAATCAAGGAAACCCTAATGTGGTCGTTTTATTTCCTACATTGTAACGTCCGCCTTATTTAAAGCGAGTGCTTGGATGGCGGCTGGAGTTTCTCTATAAAAGACTAGTCTTCACCGATCGTCTCTTAATGTTTCCGATTAGTGTATAAAAAAAAAAAGACTTCTGTAGAGAGATGGCAGACAGAGGAAATGCACCCATGAATTATGAAGAGACTAGTAGGAGGGAACAGATTCAAATGATAATAGATAGGGAGGAAATCTTGAAGGTCGTGGTTCTTCTGGGAAGGAAAGTAATCCTGAGAAAGTGATTCGTCTCTTCGATCATCTCCTAAAAAGTGATGAAAGGAGAAGAGAAAGGAGAATGAGGGAAGATGGCGGTTCTCCGTATGATTGTCGCATGGTTGAGACAAGATCATTTCTTCGTCGTCATAGTGAGGAAATTTTGTTGATGATGGGGAAGGATCTTGTTGCCTCTAATGATGAAGTACCTGTGAAGATTGAAGTAAAAGAAGAGTTCGATGATGCTGAACAGACTGCCGCCGACTTCGCTCCTGTTTTGCCGGTTGAAAATCCTGTGGTAGCTGCTGCTAACTTTGCTCCGGCTGTTCCTGCTAATGCTCCGGTGATCGATTTAGAATTGATGGATGGTCTCGATGAGGACCGTGGTACTGTCGCTGCCCGACTTCGTGGTAGACGTAGGAATAGGGAGAACTAATGTAATTTTTTTTAAAATTTAGTTTCCTTCTTTGGTTGTTTCTGCTTTTTGATGCGTTCTTCGATATTTCAAATATTACTTCGGTCCCCCCGAATCTCCATTTCTCCATATATTGTGGGGAATTTTAGTTGCTGGTGAATTGCTGAGACTTCTCCTCCCAACTCCTGAATCCATTTTTCCCCCAGTACTGCATGGTATGGTGATGCTGTTTTGATAACGCAAAATTTTGTGAAGGTTGTCACTCGACCTATGTCCACTTGCAATATGATTTCCTCCTTAGGTGGTATGATTGTTCCATACGAATCTTGGATGATCATTGTTGGGTAGTCTTACTGTTCGTCACGAAGTCCATCTATATGAACCGTTTGTAGAATAAAATGTTATAGGTGATTCCTTCGTTGACTAACACCTTTGAGGTATTTATCCCGTGGATAGGCAGGGTGACTACCAAGGGCCCGTTGTTCACCCGTACCTGCTGGCTTTCCCTTGCATCCTCGCTTCTTGGTTTGGATATGTATACTTCGCTTTTGTTGTTTTCTTGTGAGTCGTTGCCGTTTTGATGTTGTTCTTCGGGCTTCGGAGTGGGTGAGATATATTGGCTGAATTCTCCTCGACCTAGGTATCTTTCTATCGTGTTCCGAAGGTGCTTGCAATTATCGGTGGTGTGCCCCCGAGTTTGGTGATATTCACAATAATCTTTATGGTTGCTCGTTTCTTTTCTCTGTTTTCATCTGGTGATTGGGTAAGTGAAATCCTTCCTGCCCCCTTCTCTTCTCAGTATCTCCAACGGTTGTAGTATTAGATCTGAATATAGTATCTCTTGATATTTTTCCTCACTTCTGATATTTGTTGGGGTCATTCTCCGCCTGAGTCTTTTCTCTAGTTGATGGCTTTCCGCCACGCGCTTTTTTGTCCTGGCCTGGCGTTCTCCTCGATCTCCTTCGCTGTCCTTCCTATGGATTATCCGCAGTTCTCTTTTCTGAGTGCGTGTGTTGGTTCTTAACTCCATTGTCAGTAGAGTGGCTTGTTTCAGATCATACTTGTAACATCGTGTTTCCAGCTCCTCGTCCCGTCGTTCTTTTTTTTTAACCCTCCTTCGCGCTACTTCGTGCGCTATCCTCATTATCCTCGTCTGTCTCCCCGCTTTCGTAGTTTAATATACTCAGGATGCTTTCTTGGTTTTGTTGCTTCAATGCCAGAGTTGACAATTGATTTATGATTTTCTCCTTGGCGCCGGTCATGTTTGTTTCTCCGTCTTCGTTTATCTGCTTCGGCCGCTCTTGGGTTACTTCGTTTGTCGCATGTAGATGGGCATATTCCGGCTTTCTTTGATTCGTCGTTACTTCGCTCACACCTTTTATCATCCTCGGCGTGGTTTCCCTTCAGATGCAATATGTTGCCTCTTCGGTGTTTTCTGCGGTTGTTTGACTATCTTCGTACTCCGTGGGAATCTTGTCTAGTCTCCAAAGTGTCGGCTCGTCGATCTTCTAGCTCTTGCCCTGCTTTATCGTCTTTTGGAGATTACGACACTCTTCCCCTCCTGGAACATATAAAAGAGAAAATTGTTCTGTAACTCTGTTCGTGCTTGTCGTTAGAAATACGTTTTTTGCGCCCTGAAAGCTAGTTAGATGTGCCTTGGGGCCCAGTGTTGCTGAGTTTGCCTATGTAGGCGTTCCCCAAGTGTGTATATGGCCATATGCCGTATGACCGCCAAATCCGCACGGGGTGGGATTTATGCAACGGAGATTTGGTTTGGCCAAGATTTTCGCTTGTTTCAAGCTTTGCTCTCTTAAGCGTTCTTCGGGTAAAGGCCGCTAAGAAGATTACGTTGTTCTTCAAAGGTAGGTAGTGTTTTAGCTTCCTAACTTCTCAGGTCTGAGTTTTTTGCGCCGTGACTTCTATTTCATTTTTCTAAAGAATAAAAGAGCGGAAGATAACGTAGATGAACAAAATGCTGGTGATGGAACACCAGAGTGGTCACAAAGGGTTCTAAGTGGTGAAAATTCTTTTTAGCCTTCCAACTATTGGGGTGGTTATCCGTTTATTTACATCTACTTTTCTAACATAAATCCTTGGGTTTCACTTATCAAGAAAACGTAGATGTAACTGGGAAATCCTTGTAAAAAAGAAAGAAAATATAGAATGAGGAAAAGAAAAATCAAAACAAGTGCTGAAAACCACGTTGCTGAAATTTCCCAAGGACACTGGTCCCTGTTTCTAGCGCCAAACTGTTGATACTAATTTTCCCATATCATACTTACATAAGGTTTTTAAGGTAAATGACGATTAATACTAAGTAATAACTAGGATCCTCGCTCATCCTCGTATCCACTGAATGGAACAACGATCTTATGAGCTCATTAGAAACCTCAGGACAGAAGATAATGCTAAAAACGAACAAGTCGGATCCACAACAAAGTGTTTCATCTCCTTACAATCAAATCATATCTATAAAGCATATTCATAACATCACAATAAAGTTCTTTCGGATTCTATCTAGCTCGATTTAATACAGTGTGGGGTTTATACTAAGTATTCCGATCTCCTGATCCCAGAAGATTTCTTAGTTATAGTATCTCCCCTTGTAATTTCGTCGACTTTTTCCTCAATGGTGAGAAGGAGTATTTATAGCAATTGTAGGAGGTAACTTCTCTTTGCTGTTTTGCTGGTCTTTGCTGACAGCTGGTTTCTGCACACCGCTCTTGTCCTCCAATTCTGTGTTGACACCTCTTAGTTGGTGTATATCTGGGTTATGCGGATCTCTTGATGTTCTTGATGTCCTAATTCTTATCCATTAAGTTGCTTAATACCGTTGCCTAATCCAGCCATGTATTGACGCGTGCCCCTAGACTTCTGTATACCTATAAAGTGTTGATGTGACAGCTTGGAACGTGCTTTGAGTCGGTGGTGTCTTCCTTCGTTCTTTTGGTTGCCGTGGTTGCGTACTTCGGGGTGGTTTCATACTTCGTTTCGCCTTATCCCTTGGGCCTTCTTGCTTCTGGTCGAGGTTTGTAGGACCAGCGATATTTGTGAATTAACAGTTAGGGTGTGTGTCAAGGTAAGGAAAGAAGTTGCTAAAGGAAATCCATGAGGGAGATTGTGGGAATCACAGTGGTCAGCGAGCCTTAGATCTAAAAGTAAGAATGCTGGGATACTATTGGCCCTGGATGAACAGCGATGCTGTAGATTATGCTCGGCGATGTAAACAATGTCAACTTTTTGGAAGAAGGATTAAATCTCCGGAAATGTCATTAAACTCATTTCTCAGCCCTTGACCTTTCACTAAGTGGGGGATTGATATCATAGGACCAGTGACTCCAGGATCAGGGAAGAGGAAATACATTATAGTGGCTACCGATTATTTTACTAAATGGTGTGAAGCTAAGGCATTAAGACAGAGAACGAGAAAAGAAGTATTTGTGTTCATTTGGGAAAATATATTCTGTAGGTTCGGCGTGCCAGCGAAAATCTGTACCGACAACGAAAAAGAATTAGTCAGCGACAATATTGAAAACCTGTTGGCTAAATACGGTGTGAAATTGGGAAAGTCAACTCTAATATACCCACAGAGTAATGGACAGGCGGAGGCGACAAATAAAACTATTGGAATGTGGTTGAAGAAGAGAGTTGAGCAACACAAGAAGGCCTGGTGTGAACATCTACATAATGTCTTGTGGTCTTACAGGACAACAGTCAGAGAGGCAACTGGAGCATCTCTCTTCGTACTTACCTTTGGTGCATAGGCAATATTACCATCAGAAGTTATTTTGCCATCTACAAAGCATGAGGCATGGGAGAAGAACTTCAACACCGATTTGATTTTGGCAAAGCTGGATGACTTGGAAGAACGGCGGTTAATCGCCCTGACCCACATAGAGAATTATCATCGACGACTGGGCAGCGAATACATACAAGCGCGTCATTCCCAGAGAATATCAGCCAGGAGACCTTGTACTACGAGAGATACCGTTGTACCAGAAGAAAAAAGGATGTAAGAAGCTGGAACCAACATGGGAAGGTCCTTACATTATAAAGCGTGCAGTTGGAAGTGGAGCCTATGTGTTGATAGATGAAAATGGCAAAGAATTAGAGCATCTTTGGAATGCCAAGTTTATCAAGAGATATTATCCTTAAAGTTATATGTAATATCCGAAGTCTTGGGCGGTCATAATACCCAAGAATTCTTATTAGCTTTTGTAATCAGCGGCAAATAAGATCCGGGGACGTAGGTTTGCTATCATGCGCCGAACCCCGTTAACAAATCACTGTGTCCTTCGCTTTCGCCTTACTAGTACAATATCACAGCAAGAATGCTAACACAAACGAACCAAAAAGTTCGCCGAATAAAAGTCAACAGCTTCCACTAAAGGCTAAAAAGCCATTCGATGAGGCAAAAAACTGCCAAATATCTCTAAAGTTAAAAAGCCATTCGCTGAGGCAAAAAACTGCCAAATATCTTTAAAGTTAAAAAGCCATTCTCTAAAGCAAAAAATTACCAAATATTTTAAGGTAGGAATTGTTCGTAAAGGCAAGAATAATCAGCGACAAGATGCTTATCCTGGATTCCAATGATAAAAAAAAGCTACGGGTAACGGTAAATCTGGCCATTGGAACTATAAATCCCTTCGTGTTGCTTGTTGATCTGTAAGTGATGGCATAAAAATATAAAACTCCAAGAGCACTCCCCAGGGGACGGCTCTCGGTAAACCAACCACTTATAATAGATCGCTGACGGGCACAACCTCAACGCCCTGGATAAAGATCATCCTCTATATGACAGGCTTTTCTCCAAGAACCTCGAGACACTACAAGATCTCCGAAAGTACCAGAAGGAGCGAATTACCTTGGAGGAAATCAAGGAACAAGAAGCCTTGGGGAAGGAAACAATTTTAAAACAGGTCCACTCAATAAAAAACTTATCGCTTGAAGAACGAGGCCAAACAATGAACACTCAATTTGGGGATCCGTCGAAGCGAGGAAGGCAAGAGGATAACGATCGCTATGGGAACGAAGGTAAATTCGGAGATGACAAGTATCATGACAATAGAAAGTACAATGATAGCAGAGGAAACAACCCTCGAGGAGAATATGAAGGAAGCAACAGTCAGCAAGGACAAGGAAACAGAAAATTCGGGACGACCAAACCAGGATTTCCTGCCTTTCACGATAGAAAACTTCCAAAGCTTTGTGTACCCATCGAAGATGCTCTTCGGATTATCGAGCAGTCCGAATTTGCCAACGAGATAAGATATCCCAGAAGCAGTGGAAATCAACCAAAACACACAAAAAATTTAAGAGATTATTGTCAGTTTTACAAGTTTTACGGGCACACAACCGAAGACTGCGTTACAGCGCAAGACCAAATTTATTTCTTCATAGCCAGGGAGCAATTTAAGCATCTTCTGGAACTACCTAAGCCACCCCCAAATCAGCCACAGCCTAAAGAGGAGCCAAAGCATGAAGCTTATGTGATTACAATCGAGGGATATTCCAAGATTCAGAGCTTTTAACTCCATCATTCACACAAAGGGTCTCGAAGGGATCCAAACAGGCCGAATTCATAAAAGGGATTTTGAGGAGAAGAAATACTCAGCGTAATCACAAAGAATCATCTAGAAGAGTGGCAAAAGCAGCCCGTATTCTTTTCGGCAGCTGACATCCCCAACGAGGGAAGAGCACACAATGATCCTTTGGTCATCACCCTTCGAATGGGAAAAAAAATAATAACCAAAATACTGGTGGACCCTGGGAGTTCTGTGGATATACTTTTCGGACAAACATATGACAAGATGAAGGGAAAGAAAGCCTCTTTGGTAATGTTTTTACCTGCAAAAACAAGTGTACCGTCTCTGGGAACTTTCGTAGTGCTCGGAGATCAAAGTCGAACAAGGCAAGCCTAAACCAAGGATGATCGTTCCCACCTTGCTTCGGTCACAGAGAGGATAGAGGTTGGTCTAGGGAGGGAAACATCGAAGAAACTTGAGATCAGGTTGAAGGTGAGTTTTTGGATGTTTGAGTTCAAGATTTCCGTCGTGAAGTCGACTAAAAATCTCCAAGGCTAGAACGAGTTTAGATTCTCAGGTGTTTTTCTCTGAGGCTCTGTGTGTTTTCTCGGTGTTCTAGTTATTCTGAATGTTCTGCCTTGGAAGATAGAGGAAGCCTCTATTTATAGTTTGAACTCACCCTGATCTCTCGACAGAGAAGGTGGACGTCGTGGAGGAATGGAGGAGTGGAGGACATGCGTTGGTTTCCGTAACTGCCTGAGTTGTGTGGAACATGCCCACTCGTGCCATCTTCCCGTAACTGCCTACTATCTCCATCAGTTTCTTTCAACTGTCGTAGATCGCCAGACCAATACCCCTAAAGTTATCCCCCCGTGTGATGTTTTGATGTCTCGAGTGAGTGATACGCGGATATTGCATAGTTGAGTTGAGTAGAGTCGTATGACTAAGTGTTGCGTAGTTGCTTTGAACCAGGCAGTATTGCGTGGCTATGGCCATGATTTTAGCCAAGAGTAGGTATAGCGCCATGGCCTTTTGGCCAAGGCAAAATCTCTTGTGGCGCCATGAATATGGCGCCATGGCCCATGGCCGTGTTTTGGACATGCCATGTATCTTGTGGCGCCATGAATATGGCGCCATGGCCTTTTGGCCAAGGCAAACTATCTTGTGGCGCCATGAATATGGCGCCATGGTCCATGGCCGTGTTTTGGACGTGCCATGTATCTTGTGGCGCCATGAATATGGCGCCATGGCCTTTTGGCCAAGGAATAATCTTGCGGCGCCATGAATATGGCGCCATGGCCTTTTGGCCAAGGAATAATCTTGTGGCGCCATGAATATGGCGCCATGGCCTTTAGGCCAAGGCATAATCCTTGTGGCGCCATGAATATGGCGCCATGGCTTTGGCGTCTGGCCAAGCTTAGCTTTGCGGCATCCTGTGCCTTAGTCGTGGTGTGCGTGCTTACGCTACAACCCGTTTTGAAGTCATGGCATGCTTATCCATGGTACGCTAGACCACCCTGAATTTGGGATTGGGTCCGCTTAGGCCTTTTTAGGCTGGTGTATGCTTCTCAGAGAGCTCTGGACCGGCCTGGAGCTTCGATATTTCTGAGGTTTGCACCAAGACTCGTGTATTGAGTCGTATTTTAAGAGGAAATCCATGAGGATACGTCTCTGTTGATCTTTCACCGTGTACCATCAAGCGAGGTCTGGCTCTGAGCTGATCGATGGGTTTAATATGTTGGTGAGATCATTGATACTGCTCTATGACATTACCCTCCCCACCGAAGTTATAAGAGAGAGCTCATAGAGGGTTTAGCTTCATGGAATGGATTGCATCCTGAGCTATGAAGATGAGCCTGAATGGGCGACTGTCTTTAATAAGACATGGTTTCGAGAGTGTTTTGACAATTTTGCCCCTCTCTCATTTTCCACCATCTACAGGTACCCTCATCGTACAACATATACGGTTTTAATGGGAAACCATCAACACCTCGGGGAGAGCTAATGATAACAATTCATGCTGGCAGCCAAAAGCAGCCAACCTTATTCTGTGTAGTGGACATAAACTCACCCTACACGCCATCGTGGGAAGACCATGGATACACAGCATTATGGGCGTAGCCTCAACCTTGCATCAGAGAATCAGGTTTCCAACTCCCCGAGGGATTGCGGAGATTCCAGGTGACCCTACCGAGGCACGCGCCTGCCATGAAATAGACATTCAAGCCAAAGAAGGTAGCAAGGAATGCTCGGGGCAAGATAAACACCCAAGGATAACGGACGAGAGCATAGAAAAATTCATAGCTGAGACGGAAGCCGGAATGACAAGCGTAAAACAGGACAACAGCGAAAAGGACCAACGTCCCGATAACAGAGAACAGTTCCTCGTGGCTGCAGGCTGTCCCCAGACCCCGAATGAACAACTGGGCAAGCCTAGCGAAGACAAGAACACTCAGCAAGAACCTTTCTGGGCAGGACCATTTGTCATAGAAAAGCAACTTGGGAACGACACATATAGCTTGGTCAACCTTGAAGGTCAGAGGTTAAAAACACCGGTGGAGGGGAAGTATATGAAACACCTAGTCTGAGAAAGCAACTTTTTGTGTAAGAAGAGAGACTTAATAAATAAAAATAGCACTCGTTGATGCAGCTCCTACCGAAATCAAACTCCAGATCCTACCAGGACGGGTAAAAAATCCCGCCTGGCTAGGCATAATCGCAAAGGCTGTAACGCCAAAGGAAAAAATCGCCAAACAATAAAAAGGCTGTAACGCCAAAGGCAAAAATCGCCAAACAATAAAAAGGCTGTAACGCCAAAGGCAAAAATCGCCAAACAATAAACAGGCTGTAACGCCGAAGGCAAAAATCGCCAAACAATAAAAAGGCTGTAACGCCAAAGACAAAAATCGCCAAAAAATATAAAGACCTCGAA
>JAJJMA010148509.1:0-11088 GCA_023529015.1 Papaver nudicaule
GAGAAACAAGGAGTACTGAAGACTCACCTAGCATCGTGGATCTCATGAAGACCCAACAAGATCTAGCCTTAAGTTAAAACAATATGGTAAAAACCCAGATGGAGTTGCTGACTTGCTTGAGGACACTCTCAGAGAAGCTGACGCCCCCAACAAACCCAGGGTTTGCACGTGCAGATCCCCTTGCTTATTCCAACAGGGCGGGTCCTTCTCAGATTCATGTTATCCCTGATGACAGGACACTCGTGTCCACACCACACGTGAGCCAAGCACGGGTTCTCGGCACAACTTTGTCACTTGTGAAGATTTACAGAATCTCTTACAGGCTCAGAATGTGGAAAATTCAGATTTGTTTCATCGTCATCAACCTCCATATCCAATTGAAATTCAACGTGAATCTCTTCCTGAAGGATATGTCACGCCTTCATTCTCGATGTATAATGGTATTGGGAATGCCCGAGAACATATATCTCGCTTCCTAGAATCATTGGGAATACATGAAAGAAGCCAAATTGTATGTCTCAAAGAATTCTCGAATCTCTGACGGGAAAGGCATACACTTGGTATATCAATCTAGCTCCTAACAACATTCTCAGCTGGAGCCTGATGGTTAATGCTTTCCTCAAGAAGTACTTCTTCGTGTCTGAGCAACTCATTCTCTCCGATTTGGGAAGACTTTATCAGCGAAACAATGAACATCCAGATGATTATGTGACGAGGTTCAGAACTCGTGCAGTGGATTGCAATGATCCAAACGTGACAGAGTTGCAGTTAGTGGAGCTTTGCATCAATGGAATGATACCAGTATATCGGGCCTTATTGAAGAATCTGGATATTAACAATTTCACCAAGCTCCATAAGTCCGCCAAACTATCCGCCACTACTGCACCTGCGTTACTAGAAAGGCCCAGGCCTGTAAAAGCTGAAGAAAGTCGTGGTGAAACACGTGCCAGCAAGCGACTCGTAAACAAGCAATATAGCTCTCTTCCCTCAGTTCATGTTGTCACTGAAGGTGTTAAGAGGAAGGCGCCTACTCCTGAAGCCCCACAACTAAAACGTGCGACCCCAACTCAATCTCAGGTTCCTATGCGGGTCCCAGCTAATACTCCTGCACCAAAAGTACCACGACAACCGAGGGAATTTCCTAAAGTTCATGATTTCCCTTGTACCATGGATGAAGTAATAGAGCTCCTAGAAGCATGGATTCAAGATGGTGCTGTCAAATTACCTCCTGTACGGAGAGAGCCTACATCACAAGAAATGACTGATCCCAAGTATTATCATTTTCATAGATTCGTCAATCATCCCACCAGGGAGTGCCATCGACTCAAGCAAATCTTCAACGAAAAGATCGAGTCAGGAGAGTTGAACTTGGGGACTGAGGGCGTGCAAAAGAATCCACTTCCTCAGCATCAACCTCAACGTCAACATCAACCCAACATTCGAAATTTCACTATCTCCGGAGAATCTGTCAAGCAAACTGCTAATTATTTAATGGAGAATTTATGCGAGCTCTTGCATTTTTCTAGAAGTCAGCGAAGAAACATTTTCGCTGCCCTCAGCTGGATTGCTAGCGGCAAAGAGCTACCTGTACCTGAAAAAGTTCAGCCAAAGCCTGATGAAGTCACACCAGAGATGATGGCAGGAGAACGTGTTCCAATACCAATTATCTCTGCTCGTCTCGAAGGTACAAATTTTAAGAAAGTTCAAATTGATGCTGGTGTCATGGTTAACTTAATTCCAATCAAGACACTTCAAGCAATTGGGATTTCCAGACGGGATGTCATCTATTATCCCACAGTGACAAAGGATTCAAAAGGAAATCTCCAAGATAGATATGGTCATGTTACTTTGAATCTGAAGGTAGACTCTGCTCGCACCAAAGCAAAGTTTCATGTAATCAGAGAGGATGAGGAGCACGACATGATCTTAGGACGTCCCTGGCTCCATGGGAAGAGATTTGTGCCTACAATCTCACCAGTAATCATCAAAGGCCAAGAGTTCATGTTTGACCAAGAAAGCTGCAACGTGGGAAAACTAGAGTACCGCGTGGGGTCCGAAACTCTGGTGATATTCAAAGAGGTATGTGAAAGTGATTTGAAATACTTTATTCAGAATTATTTAGTTCATGGAAATCCTATCCAACGTGTCCCTACACAAGGATTGGATAATTTTTTGACATGGGGACTTGATTGCATCAAGTCTATCAAACCCTCTGAGGCACCTCAGGAGGAAATCAAGGCCACTTCCAATAGGTGGGTTCGGGCAAAGCAACAGTCTTATAGGCGAAAGACACCTGAGATGTCATGGGTTCCTAAGGCTGCTTTTCAAGAAGGAGATAAGGTTATGCGACGCACTAACCGAAAAGTAACTTCTATTCCGGGGTCCACACCAAACTGGGAGGGACCTTATGTTATATCTCGAGTCATGCCTAATGCGCGATACATGATAAGTGCAATACATGAGAGGCTCTCAAACATGGTGGTCAATGGAAAATGGCTCAAGAAGATATGAAGATTCACTAGAGTTTATTTATTTCCTGTAATTTTCAATTCCTCCAAAATAAAAGTGCAAGCAATCTCTTGCCTTTTAACAATTCAATTCAAAAAGAATTCAAATTCAAAACCTATGAGTTCAAAATAATCAATTCCTATAAACCCTTTTGTTCATAAAACCCAAATAAAAGCAAAAAAAAATTCTACTGAGAAAATATGTTTTGCTTCTAAAACCATTCAGAAACAACCATCTAATGAAGATTTCGCTCCTTCATCAGCTGCCTTCTTTATAAGAGCAATATGAGCAGTCTTTTTCTTCACCTCTTCAGTTAACTTACAGAGTTCCTCAGTCATGGCAACATGGTTTCTCTCTTCTTGCTTCACCAAATCATGGGTGAATCGACCAACAGCAGCGCGCCTCAGTCGAACGTATTGGATTCTCGCCTGAAGCCAAAGCAAATTGAGTTCGAATGTCTTGAAGGTATCAATCAACTCTTCTACCTCATTCAATGCCTCGTTAGTCACGTCTCTCAGTGGGGTAGCCTCCATCTTTGAAATCGCATTCATAAGGTCGGTTACAATACCGACACATGTATGGAAGCATGCATGTACTTCTTCCAGCAATGGCGAAGTGACCATAACGATTCCATATCTTTTCATACAGTGGGACGTGTCTCTCTGGGACATTAAATCCTCCCACTAGTTTATGACCAGGGAGAGTCGTGTCATGGGGAGGATTGTATGCCAAACCAGCATGAGGAAACTCAAGAAGAGCCCGCCTAGTTGGAGCATTTCCACCGGCAATGTCGGTATCCTCAGAGACTTGTGTTTCTTTGACGACGAGCTGAAAGAAGGGTTCAAGGCAAGCGGAAGCTTAATAAAAAGGTTTCAAGCTATATGAGGAAGGCTTAGCATGAGAAGGTTATCAAATTACCTCGGCATTGGGAAGATTTTCGTCAGCAACATTGTCAAAATCCTTATTAAGGTTTTGGCCCTCACTGATCTTTTTACCGAAGAAGTAGTTGTCATTTGTTTCTTCTTTATCCTCAGAAGCCTGCAAGAGCAAACAAGATGAGAATAAAATACTAAATATTTTATTTTTGGATTAAAGGAGTTAACAAAAGGTAACCTGTGTCACAGAGGATTTAGGCCCTGTGGAGTCTCCACTTTTATTCGGCTCAGTAATCAAGTCAGTGGATTTGTGCGGCGTGCTCGGAATTGATTCATCAAGCATCGGGTTCGTTCTAAGGGAACAAATGAAAACCCCTCGACTCCTGTAGCAGGTCCATCCTACATCAAATAAAGAAGAAAAGTCAGTTAAAGAAGATATATCAAAGGATTCACGACGTTATTTGAAGAAGTAATTTTCTGACGTCTGAATTCTTACGAAGTACGGTGAAAAACTCAAAAACTGTACAAATCCTTAAGAGATATGAAGAAACTTCCTTCACGAGAGTTGTTCGTATGGATGTTTCCTATCACGTGCTAAAAGGGCTTAATTTTTGGAGCAATCTACTGGCCGGAATGATTTTTCTACTGAACAGCGTGCAGACTGCAACATTCCTGGACGTGGCTTCACTTTGTGACACATGAAATAACGAGCAAAAATGCATGAAATTCAGATTTTATTTTTCTAGGTGAAAGCTACTGAAGTCCTTTTTCTAAATTGGGGTCAATCATCGAAATCCGCCATCGGATGAAGATTCTACGTCCATTCTCGTAACGTGACTCAAAACAGGAAAATCTGACGGGATTTTTACTTTCACACTAAAAGTAAAGATGTAAGCAATGGAATGAAGTCTTACCTTCGCCCAATCTTGTGTATTAAGATTGGGGACTTGTTTATCATTTAAGAGGTTCATCATGGAGCTGTTCTTCCCTTGGAGAAGCGGCGATTCTCCCGAAAGATGACTACCGAAAGATAAAGACATTTGTGTTGCAGAACTGGCGAGCTTCGAACTAGGCGATGAATGTTGCTGCACAAGATATGGTGATAAAGTGTCAAAATCATCATAAATAAAGCTTATGCAGGCATTCAAAAGTTCGAGGTAATTACCAAATCATTCCTATCTCTTATTTTCCGCTTAAGAGTGCAATATTTAAGCAAGGGGAGCGGGTCCAAGTCTTCTTTGGAGGGAACTGCCCGTACTTCTTTTGGGGAGGCCATGAAATCTCTATATAATTTTATCTGGTCGTCCCAAAATCGCTTGCCTGCTTCAGTGATTGATGGTACTCTTTCTCCTGAGAGGAATGATACGGGACTGAGCAATCTGGTATGAAATTCTTGCATATTTTTCGGAGGAGCGCCTCGCTGCAAGGGAACATCCTGATCAAAACCCATCTGACGAGCTCCCCGGTCAACATTATATGCTCTGGTAATGTATCCTCCTGATTCACTAATACCAAGGACGTAGCCACTACAACAGCTTATCATGAAAACCTGCTCTGCATCAGTAAGGAAGCCCTCTACAGAAAGAATCTTTGCTGGAACATTATTTGGAGCGTCACCAAATGAGCGAAGTTGAGCTACACCTTCGGGAATTAAGGTCCATGGGCGGAAAACCACTGCTGTCTCGTCGTCCATAAATACAAGAAAATCCTTTGAGATAGGTTTGTTCATCCAGCGGACAATTCGAGCATGGTCTGACAAAGATATGTCTTTGGAAGACAAATTCGGGGCATAACCAGGATAATTCTCATACATCCAAGCTTGTACGAAGTTCGTTGGTACAAATGTCTCAATCTTTGCAGCACCATTCGAAAGTTTCATATTTGCTGATAAAGTAGAAAGATGGGTATACAAAGTACCAAGGAATAAAGAGCCAATAGGAACAGGAGTACCTTGAGCCAATGCTATGGCGTATGGAATAAGCGTAAGCTTCAGCTTCTTGTAATCATGAAGATCTTCAAAGACGTCCTTTGATAACCATAGTAAGAGAAATGCAGCAATGGACAACACTGAAGCACCGTCATTACTGGGTTTTGTCCAGTGCATCATCCACGAAGCATACGCATTGCCGTGCTTGTTCAGGGTTTCAGCAATGATGATTAGCCGAGACTGCACCTCTTTTTCAGCTGCATTCAAGATAATTCTGAGTTCTCCATTAATTGGGAGTCGCAATAGCGCTGCTACATCTTCCAATGTAATTACAAGCTCTCCCCATGCGAGTATGAAGGAGTTTGTACCACTACACCAACGGGTCAGAAAAGCAACTAAAGCATGTTTATCTCTAATTACAAAGGAATTATCCGAACTCTTTACAGCATGAAAGATTCCGGCATTCTTAAAGATTTCCTTAATACCTAGGATATCAAGTGTATTCTGAAGATACATAGACCATGAGTGAATTTGCTTCTGCGGAGAACGAAAAACGATACTGGAAGCGCTAAAGTCACCTCTCTGCAGGCAAAAGCGCGCTACCCGTGATGGGATAATAACCATTGGAGCATTAAGATTACTTGGGAGAATTTTAGCTTGATCCTGGGAAATTGCAACTCGAGCTAAACTCGCCAAACGAGCTTCTAATTCATCGTTGATGTGAGGGATCTCTCTTACAGCTGTGGTGGATGTAACTTCATCACCGGCACGAGAAGAACTATGGGATTCATTGTCAGTCATCTTGATCTTCCAGTCTACAAAATATTGTGTTTATGAAAGGGGAAGAACAAGCTCAAGAGGAAGGATAATATTCACGTAAAAAAAAAGGGAAAATCTGCGTGATATATATCATGCACACACGGTTTTGGGAAAGCCATAATCTGACTAGGACTGGATGTTACTTGAGCAGGCTTGGTCTTTAGGCCCCGTTTGGACTCCATGTTCGTGGATAAGGCTTCTATGCGGATGCGGCTGGTTCATCAACTTATGCTCACCCTGGAACACCCACGGTTCCATGTTGCGCAGGGGACTTAATGTTGATGCTGGTTTTTGGCGAGGAGGTCACAGGAGTAATTTCGCATCAATTTATGGCATCCTGGAATAGCTCGAGACAAGGTATGAATTTATTTTTACGATAGGGATAAGATATTTTGGTTGCCATTAGCCATGTTTTGATATCTCACGACCCTAGCCTAGTAGCATGGTCCATATCCCTAGCCTACACGTTAAAATACCTATGCATGCGCATTAGCCTAGCTCATGCTCGAGCCATACCCTAGGCAAGTCACGCCATCTCCTTGGAGTCCCACGGCCACTAGCTTGCCTAATCCTTGGATGCCCACGACATTCTCCTTGCCTTAGTCCTTGGAGGCCCACGGCCATTCCCTGCCTTAGCCTTTGGATATCCACGCCATTAGCTTGCCCTAACTTTGGATATCCACGCCATTAGCTCGCCCTAACCTTGGATATCCACGTTTATTAGCTTGGCCTGATTTTGGGTGCCCACGGCCACTCCTTGGCCTGATTTTTGGATGCCCACGACCATCCTTGCCTTTAGTCTTTGGGTATCCACGTCTATAGCTTGGATTTATCTTTGGATGCCCATGCATCACTCTTGCTTGGTCTTTGGGTGCCCACGCATCTCCCCTTGCTTAGTTTTTGGATGCCCACGGCATCCCCTCGCCTAATCTCTTGGACGCCCACGGCCACACCCTAGCTTACTCTTAGGAGCCCCATGGTCATGCCTTGGCCAAACTCTTGGAGGCCCAAGGCCATGCCTTGGCCAAAGATTTGGAGGCCTTATGGCTGTCTCTCGCCTAGTTTATGGAGGCCTTATGGCTTTCTCTCGCTTGTACTCATGGAGGTCCACGGCCATACTCTCCGTCACAGCTATCTTTGCTCTCTTAGAGCTAGAGTATATCTTTCCCTAGCCTCCCCTCTATTTATGGGTCCCACTGATCCAAGTCCTAGAGGATTATGGATTTTTATTGAATCCATAATACTCTAGTTTCCTAATCAAATTCAGAAATCTGGCAGATTACGAATTTTGTTGAAGGACGATTTTTACAGCCCAATTCGTGAACAATTAGGGGGCGCTTCCTTCACGAAAGTTTTTCCTCCGTGAGTTCCCTATAACATACTAAAATTTCGGTATTTTACCGAATATAGGCTGTCCTGGGTGATTTTATGAATGGACGACGTGCAAGCTGTCTAGAAATCTGAAAATAACGTAATGTTATGGCTTATCCTTTTACGTCCTATGCCTAACTTCCTAATAGGATTATTATGCTATGTAACATGGCTTATTATTATTATTGTGGCATATCTTTAGGTCTTGAATTGGCAATGCTTATGCATTCTTGATGATGGCTACGCTGTGATAGCATCATTCGTCTGTTTTTCCTGATTATGGACTTGCTTCTATAAATCAGTGCTATGATTCTTAAAAATGGCTTATGGGTATGACTTATATTATTTTGGACATTCATATGTCTTCATTACTCAGAGAATTGGTGCATCACATGCCACAAACCAATTTCTCATATTTATGGCAAATCGAAAGTCGTATATACTTGACTATTGCCACAGAGAGTTGCTGAAATCCTCTCAGTCTAAATGGCGGTTGCATAGCTCAATCCTTAGACTTATCTCATTGGTTTAAATGGCGATTGCCCGGGTCAATCCTTAGACCAAATCTAAAAGAGATATACAAGCTTATCGCTTAATCTCTATCTTTACGCAAAGTCCTGAGTTTACCAGTAATTGGTACGACTTGCACCTAGTCATCTTTGACTTAACAAATATTTAACAAATCTTACGAGAATCAAGATAAGTTACATGAGGGGATATTCTTTAGGGTTTTGGTTTGGCGGTCTACGGCACGTGTGATTGCAACGGCTCAATCACTCAACGGGAAAAACACTAAGTCGTGTGAACGTTGCTGGAAAGATGGGATAAGGTAGTGGGTTGTTAGTCTTCCCTATTATTAGGCGCAAGACTCTTAACAACTGACCCCACTCACTCCTCACTCCCACTCTTCCACTTCTTCCACTTCTTACGAGATCAGTTGGAATTCTATTGCTATAAATAGGTCACTCGACCAGTTTGGAAACAACAACAACACGAACAGACAAGTTCAACAGTTTAATTCAGTGCAAGTATAATCAATCTGTCTTATCGATAATTGATTAACTATTCTCATTCAGCATTCAATATCTAGTGAGAACTGAATATCCATTCTTTTTTAGCAATTTAATCATCAACATCACAGAAATTATAGCAATTCTCTGATCTCATCTTTCTCTGCTTCCCTCCCTAAACCAACCCTATATCCTCTTCTTGTAACTAAAGCAATACTCGAACGGCCATTTCTTGGTTTAGGCGAGTCTTGTTCGATCTTGACTTCTCGAATACCATTACAACTTCTTATTACATCATCACACTTCACACTTTACCCCTCAGATTCTCTTTATTGTTTTACACCTAAAACATTTGGCGACCACAGTGGGAGGTCATTATCTCGGTTGTAAGAAAATATGGTTGAAACTAGGAGGCAGAGTTCGGAGAACACAAATTCTCCAAATATCCCTAGTGGTCCCACGAGTTCATCTACTGCAAGTGGGGTCACAAATACCCAAGTTAGTGGCGCCATCACATCTGCTGGCCCCACCATCCAAAACGTGAACCCTATCACAACCAGAAACCCTAATTTTGTGTCTGCCTCAACCCAGATGGGGTCAACCTTATCCTCTTCTCCCTTGGGCGTGTTATCCCCTATGGTGGGTTCCACCACGCCTACTCTATCCAATATCACGTCCCCCCTATCTCATATGGTGGGGACTACCACTACCACTATCTCTCCTACTCCTTACACTCCTATCTCAAGCCGCACAGAAGCTTTTCTCTTCGGGCCCCGCACAGGAGAAACAAGGAGTACTGAAGACTCACCTAGCATCGTGGATCTCATGAAGACCCAACAAGATCTAGCCTTAAGTTAAAACAATATGGTAAAAACCCAGATGGAGTTGCTGACTTGCTTGAGGACACTCTCAGAGAAGCTGACGCCCCCAACAAACCCAGGGTTTGCACGTGCAGATCCCCTTGCTTATTCCAACAGGGCGGGTCCTTCTCAGATTCATGTTATCCCTGATGACAGGACACTCGTGTCCACACCACACGTGAGCCAAGCACGGGTTCTCGGCACAACTTTGTCACTTGTGAAGATTTACAGAATCTCTTACAGGCTCAGAATGTGGAAAATTCAGATTTGTTTCATCGTCATCAACCTCCATATCCAATTGAAATTCAACGTGAATCTCTTCCTGAAGGATATGTCACGCCTTCATTCTCGATGTATAATGGTATTGGGAATGCCCGAGAACATATATCTCGCTTCCTAGAATCATTGGGAATACATGAAAGAAGCCAAATTGTATGTCTCAAAGAATTCTCGAATCTCTGACGGGAAAGGCATACACTTGGTATATCAATCTAGCTCCTAACAACATTCTCAGCTGGAGCCTGATGGTTAATGCTTTCCTCAAGAAGTACTTCTTCGTGTCTGAGCAACTCATTCTCTCCGATTTGGGAAGACTTTATCAGCGAAACAATGAACATCCAGATGATTATGTGACGAGGTTCAGAACTCGTGCAGTGGATTGCAATGATCCAAACGTGACAGAGTTGCAGTTAGTGGAGCTTTGCATCAATGGAATGATACCAGTATATCGGGCCTTATTGAAGAATCTGGATATTAACAATTTCACCAAGCTCCATAAGTCCGCCAAACTATCCGCCACTACTGCACCTGCGTTACTAGAAAGGCCCAGGCCTGTAAAAGCTGAAGAAAGTCGTGGTGAAACACGTGCCAGCAAGCGACTCGTAAACAAGCAATATAGCTCTCTTCCCTCAGTTCATGTTGTCACTGAAGGTGTTAAGAGGAAGGCGCCTACTCCTGAAGCCCCACAACTAAAACGTGCGACCCCAACTCAATCTCAGGTTCCTATGCGGGTCCCAGCTAATACTCCTGCACCAAAAGTACCACGACAACCGAGGGAATTTCCTAAAGTTCATGATTTCCCTTGTACCATGGATGAAGTAATAGAGCTCCTAGAAGCATGGATTCAAGATGGTGCTGTCAAATTACCTCCTGTACGGAGAGAGCCTACATCACAAGAAATGACTGATCCCAAGTATTATCATTTTCATAGATTCGTCAATCATCCCACCAGGGAGTGCCATCGACTCAAGCAAATCTTCAACGAAAAGATCGAGTCAGGAGAGTTGAACTTGGGGACTGAGGGCGTGCAAAAGAATCCACTTCCTCAGCATCAACCTCAACGTCAACATCAACCCAACATTCGAAATTTCACTATCTCCGGAGAATCTGTCAAGCAAACTGCTAATTATTTAATGGAGAATTTATGCGAGCTCTTGCATTTTTCTAGAAGTCAGCGAAGAAACATTTTCGCTGCCCTCAGCTGGATTGCTAGCGGCAAAGAGCTACCTGTACCTGAAAAAGTTCAGCCAAAGCCTGATGAAGTCACACCAGAGATGATGGCAGGAGAACGTGTTCCAATACCAATTATCTCTGCTCGTCTCGAAGGTACAAATTTTAAGAAAGTTCAAATTGATGCTGGTGTCATGGTTAACTTAATTCCAATCAAGACACTTCAAGCAATTGGGATTTCCAGACGGGATGTCATCTATTATCCCACA
>JAJJMA010148512.1:0-18776 GCA_023529015.1 Papaver nudicaule
GTCACTCGACCAGTTTGGAAAGACAGTTCAAGTTCAACAGAACAAACTGTTTAATTCAGTGCAAAGTATAATCAATCTGTCTTATCGATAATTGATTAACTCTTCTCATTCAGCATTCAATATCTAGTGAGAACTGAATATCCATTCCTATTTAGCAATTTAATCATCAATATCACAGAAATTATAGCAATTCTATGATCTCATCTTTCTTTGCTTCCCTCCCTAAACCAACCCTATATCCTCTTCTTGTAACTGAAGCAATACTCGAACAGCCATTTCTTGGTTTAGGCGAGTCTTGTTCGATCTTGACCTCTCGAATACCATTACAACTTCTTATTACATCATCACACTTCACACTTTACCCCTCAGATTCTCTTTATTGTTTTACACCTAAAACATGTAGTTACTCGTCGTGGAATTTATCATCAGAACAACAACAACAGGAATACTAATTCAGCACAGCATCAACGTTCGGTAGCTACTTCAGAAAGAAATTTAAGTTTTCCAGATTGCAAGAAAATCAAGATCCAATGGCTTCCGCTGGTAATGCAAATTTCACTATCCCTTTCTCAAATATTACAAACTTTGTTTCTATCAAATTAGATTCTAGCAATTATTTGTTGTGGAAGAATCAGTTTCAAAGAATCTTGATCTCTACTGATCTGATTGGTTATGTAAATGGAGAAGTTGTAAAACCTGCTAAGAGGATATTAGTTGAAGGTGTTGAAACAACTAACCCTGAGTGGGTTAATTGGAAGAAAGATGATAATTTTGTTGTTGGTTGTTTAGATGCAACTTTTACTACAACTGTTAGTGGTGATATGTATGGGTTAGAAACTGCTAGAGAGATTTGGGTGGCTCTTGAGACTAGTTTTAGAACTCAGTTCACTGCAAGAAAAAGAATGTTGAGAAATCAATTAAGTAACTTCATGAAAGGAGGATTATCCATTACTGAGTATTTGCAGAAAATCAAGAATATCTCACTCTCTTGCTGCTATTGGTCTGAGGATTTGATCATGTTTAATACTGATGGTTTGGGTGAAGAATATGAAAGCTTTGTAACTTTAACAGAGACTAGAGATATACCATATAGTTTTGCTGAGTTGAAAGCAACGTTACTTGCACATGAACAGAAACTTGCTAAGAAGGCACTTCAGCATAGTGGTGTACTTGATTCTCAAAGCTCAGCAATGTATGTGAAGAATGGTTCAAATGAGAGGGAAATCTAATAATCAGAACAGCAAAACTGGAAGGAAAAATTTCAATGGTAATGGAAATGGTGGTCCAACTACTAGTACATATAAGAACAGTCAATATCAAAATGGTTCTACATCTAATTCAACTGGTGGAAGACCTGATTACTCTAAGACAGAGTGTCAGATTTGTAAGAAATTGGGTCATTCTGCTTTTAGATGTATGTTTAGATATTTTTCTCCTAATGGTGCAAATGGTTCTAATACTGGTGGTCAAGCAAATTTGGCTAGTACTGTTAATAATTGTGCTGAAGATGAAGCTGTACCTGATACTGAAGTTAGTATGGAGCCACAAGCTTTCTCTAGTTACAATATCAACAATGGTGATCCTTCAAGTTCTCATTTCTGGTTGTCAGACTCTGGAGCTACAGCTAATATGACTGGAAATTCTTCTTTGCTCTCTCATTCTACAAATTACAAAGGCAAGGACAAAGTCAGGATTGGTAATGGTGAGTCTCTAGCTATCTCTCTTACTGGCAATGTGGATTTGGAAACTCAACATGCTACTTTTAAATTAGATGATGTTCTTGTTGTTCCTGACATAAAGCAAAATATGTTGTCTGTGGGTCAATTTACTTCTAATAACAACTGTTACTTCAGATTAGATGTTGTTGGGTATGAGATTAGGGATTGCACTACACATGTTTTGTTAGCTAAGGGTAGAAAAGTTAATAACTTGTTACCCATTTCATCTACAAACATGCATACTGCTTTAAGTGCATATACTTCTCTTCAATGGCACAATAGATTGGGACACCCTTCAACTAGAATTTTACAGCATCTACAAGCAAATAAGCAGATTTCATGTGGTTCAAAGCAGTCATCAACATTATGTCATCCTTGTCAGCTAGCAAAGAGCAAGAGGTTACCATTTCAGCTTTCAGATTCTCATATGCTACTTCATCTTTGGCTTTGATTCATTGTGATGAGTGGGGTGCTGCTCCTGTATTATCCATTGCTGGCTATATATATTATATTCTATTTGCAGATGACTATTTTAGGTTTCATTGGATTTATCCTATGGAGTTAAAATCTGATGCTCTACAATGTTTTAAGCATTTTAAACAACTCACAAAAAACTTGTTTGGCACTAAGATTAAGGCATTTCAGACTGATGGTGCAACTGAGTTTGTATAGGGTCAGTTTAAAGGTTTTCTTGAGTTCAGTGGAATTCAGATTAAAATCTCTTGTCCTAAGACTCCAGAACAAAATGGGTTAGCAGAAAGGAAACACAGGCACATAACAGAAATGGGGAATTCTTTACTTTTTACAGCTCATTGTCCTAAAGAGTACTGGTTTGATGCTTTTCAAACAACCATTTACATTATTAATAGGACTCCTACACCATTACTGAAAATGAAGTCTCTATTTGAAGTTCTGTTTGATGAAGTTCCAGACTATTCTTTGCTGAGAGTTTTTGGTTCAGTTTGTTATCCTTTTCTTGGTCATTCTAGAGAGGATAAATTGTCACCTAAATCTGTCAGATATGTATTCTTGGGTTATAGTCCTCTACACAAGGGATATAAGTGTTACAATCCTATTTCTGTTAAGTTACATATCTCAAGACATGTTTTTTTTCTGAACAAGAGTTTTATTTTCACTAGTTCTACTGAGTCCTCTACTTCACATGATTCTGATGCTTCTGTTTCAGATGATGATATTGATGTTGTGAGTGAAACTTTACTACAACCTTCTTCAAATGTGCCAGACAATGTTATTGTTACTAGGTCACATAAAGGAATATACAAACCTAAAGTCTATACAGATCATGTGTCTTCTGCTCCAGTTAGATATCCTATAGATTCTGCATTTGTGTCTATTTTGGAAATTCCTTCTGAACCTAAAACATTCAAGACAGCTGTTAAGGATGTTAAGTGGCAGGAATCGATGAAGGATGAGTATATAGCTTTGCTAAAGAATGGGACATGGGTGCTAGTGGATTATGTTCCAGGGATGAATATTTTAGGCTGTAAATGGGTCTATAAGATTAAACTCAAAGTTGATGGTACTATTGACAGATATAAGTCTAAACTTGTTGCACTGGGCTATAATCAAATTGAAGGTGAAGATTATAGTGAGACTTTTAGTCCAGTGGTGAAGATTACTACACTAAGAGTAGTACTAACTCTTTCTATTTCACAAGGTTGGATAATTAAACAGCTTGATGTCTCTAATGCATTCTTGCATGGTTTTCTTAATGAGAAAGTATACATGCAGCAACCTCAAGGATTTGTTGATCCTCAACATCCAAAAAAAAGTGTGCTTACTCAAGAAGAGTCTGTATGGCTTAAAACAAGCTTTCAAGAGCTTGGTTTAACAGATTTAGCACTTCTTTGGTGGATTTTGGTTTTCAGAGATCAAAATCAGACTAATCTTTGTTTGTCTATACTTCAAATTCTGATATAATGATATTACTTTTATATGTGGATGGCATAATTCTTACTGGAAGTTCAGAGTCTCTTCTTCAGCAGTTAATTCAGTATTTAGGGAAGGAATTTGCAATGAAGGATTTGGGCAGTTTGAGTTATTTCTTGGGTATTGAGCCTGTAAGGACAGGTGGTTCTCTTGAATTGTGTCAGAAGAAATACACCTTAGAATTACTCAAGAAAGCTAATATGCTAGATTGTAGACCTAGATCAACTCCAGTGGCTAAGAACACAAGAGCTTCAGTAAATGATGGCATCAAATTGGAGTGTGCAAAAGAATATAGAACTATTGTTGGGAGTCTACAGTATCTGACATTAACCAGGCCTGATATTTGTTTTGGTGTCAATTATGTCAGCCAATATATGCACTCTCCTACAAATGTACATTGGCTATTGGTAAAAAGAATTTTGAGATATCTTAAAGGAACTATTGGGAAGGTCATTACAATTAGGAAAGGAGATATTCATACACTGACAGCATTTACTGATTCAGATTGGGTTGGGTGTCCAGATACAAGAAGATCAACTTCAGGTTTTGTGGTGTTTATGGGAAGTTCAGTGATTTCTTGGTCAAGCAAGAAGAAGCCAACAGTAGCAAGATCTTCGGCTGAGGCAGAATACAAGTGTCTGTCAGTTGCTTCTTCTGAATTAGAGTGGTTGAAGGACTTATTTTCTGATCTGCATCTTAAACTGAATCTTCCTGTTACATTGTATTGTGATAATATAAGTGCCATTTGTATGACAGCTAATCCAGTTATGCATAACAGGAAAAAGCATGTAGGAGTGCAGTACCATGTAGTCAGAGACTTGGCAGAAGTTGGATTTCTTCAGGTGTTACACATTCCTTCAGAAGATCAGATTGCTGACTTGTTTACTAAAGGATTATGTTCTCCTACCTTTTCTTATCTACTAGACAAGCTGCTCAGTGGTTCTTTTTCTTCTGCTCCTGACTCTGCAATTGAAGTTTCCTCTGGTGAAGCTCAAGATGAAAATGAGAAGATCTTACAGATTGAAGAACAACAAGATAACTGTCCAACTTAGTGTTTGTCAGTTTCTTTTTTGAGTTGTTCTTTTATTTTGTTTACACCCAGATTTGGTTCCCCTTATCTGGTTGAGGGGGGCTAATAGTTTAGTGGTGTATTATGAGTGTAAGTCGGACTGTATTGTAGTAGTCAGCTTAAGTCAGCTTATGTCTTAGTCAGTCTGAGTCTCAATGTAACGGTATAGGTTCTGTCGGTTTATTACAGACCTGTATATATACTGTTGTAAACAATCATTATGTAACGTTTTTCTTATCCATCATCAATTTCATTACATTCTTAATTCCTCCTGACGCAATATGTAACTTAACCCAAAATATACCACTACAACATATATTTTTCTGATCACCCAAAACCTGTATTGTTTTCCACCATGCCGAAATCTATCACATTACCTAAATTTACCTTTCAACTCTAAATTTGTCCTTTTAATGACTCAAAATTTACCTCGTTGGCGAAAATTTACCCCTAACATTAAATCTGCTCATGACTCGATTATTGCTTTGTGATCCAAAATCAATCTCATGATTGCAGCTCCTTAACTCAAAATCCACTAGTAACCCAAAATGTGCATCGTTACTTGATATCTTTTGGTACCGAGAATCCTACCACATTACGCATAATTTGTTATTGGCGTTAAAGAGACTTTATGTAGGGTTGCTCAAATGTAATTTGTATGTCCCATTCTTTTTGTCAAAAATTAAGTTTCCATAATTGATTGATTCTCGTTCATTTTTCTTCAACTTTTTTGTGTTAGACAAATCTTAACGTTGTTAGTACTAGAGATTGAAAGAAATTTCGAGAAACTTCATCCCGATCAAAGAATTTCAATCTTGAAATTTCAATCAAACAAAAAATCGTCTTAAAATATTAATTTTTTTGATTTGGATCAATTTTAGGTTGTTTTACTTCGAACTTCTTCCATTGGATTGTAAAAATAACCATTATAATTTAGATGGGTTCAAGAAATTTCGGAAAATTTGATTAAAAAACAAAGATTCCATAATTTCAAAATTTGTCCAGAAAAATGGGTCACACGCAGGTCGACACGCGGGTGAAGAAGACTAGATCCATGGGTCAGGTACGGGTTCACCCATTTTCTGATTGACAGTTTATTCGCAATGGATATAACCGTTCCTGAATGGTGACACTTGAAAATTGTTGCTGAATGATTTTGTGACAAATAAACGTTGCCAAAGTGTTTTTTTTTTGGCTTTTTTGGTCGGCCGTTCACCGTGATTCTGAGCGGTCATCAAGTTTAACCTAAAATTTGCCCTTTGATCCAAAATCTGGATCGTAAACCAAAATCTATTACCTAGACCAAAAATATTGGCGTAACCTGTAACAAAAAAAAAAAGAAAAAAAGGGTAGTTAGCTAAGCTGGTCATCTCCGTTCCTCAAGAGGTTTGATGCGCTTCAGGAGGTCCTGGATTCGAGTCAGCGATGGCGCAATAGTGCAGAATTTGATATGGAAGGTAGAGTTAACTTGCCCCCCTTGTGACATAGTCAACCCCTCATCTGTTTCGGCTCCTTTGGTTGGTTCCTCATGAGGCTCGCTGGTATGCTAACACGGCAACCGGTCATCTACTGTAGTAGGGTCTGCAATCTGTGTAATTCGAACTCAATAATATGTAAGATGAATTAATAAAAAAAAATAATGAGAAAGGATCCCCTCACACTCTTATATTCATACTATCTCACACTTTCGGCACAATTTTTGCTATAAAATTTAAACGCTAACGGATTTGAAACTAATTTTTTTAGTATATGTTCCCCACATAAATTTTTACATTCCCACAGAAAATAAGAACATCCCCGATGTATAAAACCATCCTTTCCTACTTTGAAAATCAGCCGTTAAAATTCGACGGATATTCAACGGTCGAAATTAATATTGGTAGATAGTGAGCTTAGTATTTCGAAAAACGTTAATTTTTGGTAGAAATGTAGAGTTATATGAGAGGAACATATCCTCAAAATCTTAGCTCTAAAATCGTTGGTGTGTAAATTTTATAGCAAAAATGGTGCTCAAAGTGTGAGATAGTGCGAATATAAGAGTGTGAGGGAATCCTTTCTTAAAAATAATAATAAAAATAATAATAATAAATATAAAAGAATTACACTAATACATCCTAGGATTCCAAGGAAGATAGAAATGAAAAGAAAACCGAAAGTTGTATTAATCCCATTTTCAGAGAAAGAGATTGTGCAATTTCCTATTATCCATCCAGAAATGATCGTTGAAGTAGTGTCTGATGACTCTGATCCGATACTTTTTTTGAAAGGTCTGATCCGATATTTATTCGGTGGCAAATACGCTAGGCAAGACATATTTACTAAATATACCATTGGAGTCATGATGCCTCAGTATGGCTGATCTGACTCCGACGGCAAATATCAAAGCTCTATCATGAAACCATGAAAGTTCAGTTAATTAGCACTGACTGAATAGGACTCATTTATTGACAGACACAACTAAGTGTCAGACAAAGTTTCAGCAGCACTGATTTATCTTTCTTCTATTCATGTGTTTCTCACACGTTTTCTGTTATTTTCTCACATGTGTATTACACACGTTTTCTCACACGTATGCTTTAGCTGGGTACATGCTGTACTGTAGTTTTCTGTTTTCCTACATACTATAAATGAGTTTATTGTTACTGTTAACAGATAACGAGAGTTTTCTCTCTTATCCTTTGTAATATCATTTCTCTGCTGTAATGAAGAAACAGTTTGATTCATCATGTTATCATGGTATCAGACGGTAAAAGCTTGATTTCTGGCGTCGATTCTGCTTTGTTCTTCCGCTATCCTCTGTTATTCAGATCTTCAAACAACAATTTCCGCTGAAACTCTCGTTTTCTTACTGAATTTTCTTTACTTGGATTTCCTTCAGATCTGATTCAATTCAATCTTTCAGATCTACTTTCTTGCAATTTATGTTATCAAAATCATCTTTTCTTGGTCAATTTGAGAATTCCTCTAGTGAATTTCATCATTTCTTGATTCTCTGTAATCTTGCTTTCTTGATTCTCTTTTTCAATGGCTCAACCAGCAAGATTGATATCTAATCTCCCACTCAATACAATTACAAACATGATTCCTCCGAAGCTGAAGGAAGACAATTATGTTTCTTGGAAGGTCATGATTCAACCTCTCTTTCAACGGTTTCAAGTGACAGGATATGTTGATGGCTCAATTGCTTGTCCTCCTAAGTATATTGGAGTTACTAGAAATGGAACTGTAGTGCAAGAAGTAAATCCAGTGTATACTACATGGATGGTTGAAGATTCGACAGTTATTCTCTGGATTCAATCTACTCTCTCTGATCATGTGAGTTGCTATGTTGTTGGTACGTCAACTTCTCATGGTTTGTGGACTTCAATAGAGAATAGATTTGGTCAAAGTTCAAGGAATCATGCCATCCAACTTCGTACAAGATTGCAAGGTATTAAAATGACAAATTTTGTTGTTAATTTTCTTGATGAAATCAAGAAATTGCAAGATCAGTTAGCTGCTTGTGGTACTGTTATTCCTGATGATGAATTGGTTGTTTATGTGTTGAATGGCTTGCCTGCTGATTATGGTCCTTTTTCCACTTCTATACGTATGAGATTGCCACCGGTTACTTCACAAGAGATACACAATTTGCTTTAAGTGAAGAGGTTTCTGTTCTAAAAGCAATGAGCAATTCAGATACTGAATCTAAGGCATTTGCAGCTAATACTTCATACAGACAAAATACCTACAACAACAACAACTACAATAACAAACCAAGCTACAACTCAGGTAGAGGAAACAATAGAGGCGGAGGTGGTAGATTTCCTAATCCTGTTATCTTTCAAAGAAGTGCAATGGGCAGGGGATCTGGAGAAAAATGTCAGATATGTGGTATTCTTGGACATTTGGCAACAACTTGTAATCAAAGATTGAATTTATCTTATCATGGAAGAGCTCCACCACCAAATCTAAGTGCAATGCTAGCAGCAGCTGACATCTTTGATGATACAACATGGTATGCAGATAGTGGAGCTAACAACCACATTACTTCAGATGAAACTATTTTACAAGAGTCTACTTCTTATGATGGAAATGCTATGATTCAGACAGCTAATGATGAAGGTATGGCTATAACCCAACTTGGAAATTCTAGTGTGTCTGTTAATGATCATTCTTTCCTACTCAATGATATTCTACTTGTTCCTGAATCATCTCACAATCTTCTTTCTGTTTACAAATTCACTAGAGATAACAATTGCTCATTAACTCTTGACTGCAATGGTTTTCTGTGAAGGATCTGACCTATGGGAAGATACTTTTCCAAGGGCCTCATAAAAATGGCATGTACCCAATTAAATTTAGCAATAAACAGCATGTTCTATCATCCACTATCATTGATGCTGCACTTATTCACAGAAGGTGTGGACATCCTTCTTTTCAAACAATGCAAAGACTAGGCCATCAGCTTAAGTTTTCCTCCAATAAGCCTATCTCTTGAACTGAATGTAGGTTATGTAGGAGTCAAAAATTACAATTTCAAATTTCAACTTCTGTAGCTACACAACCTCTGGAGTTGTTGCACATAGACTTATGGGGTCCATGTCATGTCTTTTCTGTTTCAGGCTTTCTTTACTATGCAAATATTGTAGATGAATACTCTAAGTATTGTTGGCTTCCGCCTTTAATCAATAAAGATGATTTTAAGCATGCTTTTGTGTCTCTTCTTACTAAATTGGAGAATTTCTTTTCTCTTTCTATTAAAACCATAAGAACTGACAATGGAGGTGATTCTTAAACTCCTTTCTACAAGAGTATACTGATGAAAAGGGTATAACTCATGAGTTTACTTGTCCTCACACACCAGAACAGAATGGTGTGGCTGAGGTCAAGCATAAACATCTTTTAGGAGTTACTAGAACTCTGCTTCTTCAAGCACATTTACCAACTAAATTTTGGGTTGATGCCTTACAGACTGCAAATTTTTTGATCAATAGATTACCCACTAGAGCAATAAAATTTCTGAGTCCATTTGAGATGTTATTTCATTCTCCACCTGATTACAACATGCTCAGAGTCTTTGGCTGTGCTTGTTTCCCATGGTTGAAGCCTTACACATCAAACAAGTTAGAGCCTAGAAGTAAACTATGTATCTTTTTGGGCTACAGCTCTAACCATAAGGGATACATATGTCTTGACCCCACTTCAGGGAGAGTTTACATATCAAGACGTGTTCAATTCAATGAATCTGTTTTTCCTTTTCAAAGCATTACTAATTCTGTGTCAGATTCAAGTGAACTAACTTTCACTACTGACTCTTCTGCTGTTAATTATGTTTCTTCACTTCCTCAAGTCTCCATTTCATCACTATCTCCTACTGAATCTTCTAATAAAGTAACTGTGAATGATCATAGCATGACCACTAGAGGAAAATTGGGTATATTTAAGCCAAAGTCATATTTTGCTAATAAATATCCTTTGCCATTTGCTTTATTAAGTGATACTGTTACTGTTGTTCCTACTTGTTTCTCTGAAGCTAACAAGCATCCTAAATGGAGAGTTAGCTTAGTCAAAGAATATACAGCTCTTGAGAATGAAGTTACTTGGTTTTATGTTGAGTATGAAGGTCAGAATGTTGTAGGCTGTAAATGGGTTTTCAGGCTTAAGACTAATCCTGTAAATTGTGAAGAGATACATAAAGCAAGGCTTGTGGCAAAGGGTTTTCATCAGAGTGAAGGTGAACACTTTGAGGAGACCTTCAGTCCTGTTGCAAAACCTACCACTATTAGAATATTACTTGCTATGGCAGTTCAGTATGATTGGATTATCAGACAATTAGATGTGTCTAATGCATTTCTACATGGAGATTTGCAGGAAGAAGTATATATGCAACAGCCACCAGGCTTTGTTGATCCATCCAGACCAAATCATGTGCTCAAGTTACATAAATCCATTTATGGTTTAAAGCAGGCTCCTAGAGCATGATATGAGAAGATGAGCTCTACACTGGAGACATTGGGTTTTGCAAATTCTGTGGCAGATCCATCATTATTTGTGCACAAGGTTGGTGATCAGATAACTATTGCTCTTAGATATGTGGATGATATTCTTCTGACAGGGTCATGTGCTACATTTGTACACTCAATTATTTCAAGGCTGAAGTTTTTCTTTCCCATTAAAGATTTAGGAGATTTACATTATTTTTTAGGCCTGGAAGTTAAGAGAGATTCAGACTCCTTGTTTCTTTGCCAAACTAAGTATGTTGTTGACCTGTTAAAGAAATGCAACATGGAAGGAGCTAAGCCTTGTCACACTCCACTTGCACCATCCACAAAATTGAGCAAGACTGATGGTGACTTACTTGAGAATCCAACAGAGTACATAAGCATTGTAGGAGCTTTACATTATCTGACTTGGACTAGGCCAGAGATCTCATTTGATGTGAATCTGGTATGTCAGCTTATGCAGCATCCTAGGACTTCTCATTTGGCAGCAGTGAAGCGCATTTTCAGATATATCAAAAGCACTCTGACACATGGTATTCTTTTTACTAAAGGGAATTCTTTTCTCTTGGGATTCTATGATGCTGATTGGGCTGGTGATGTTGATGACAGAAGATCAACAGGAGGATACTGTGTCTTTCTGGGCTCCAATCCTATTTCTTGGTCATCAAAGAAGCAAACTTGATAAGACGAGGGTACCGAGTACACCACCAATCTTTTCGTTTAGTCCACCTATAAGTCAAACCTTGACCGGTTCCTGTAATCAAGAACTCAAGAACAAGATCTCCTTCAGATCTGATTGATTCTCACAAGGAAGTCAATACAAGAATCCGAAAGACTATGTCAACCAACCAAGTACGATATTTTAATTATATAAGATGGCTCAAATATAATGCGGAAATAAAGTAAAGTACACACAAGATTTTGTTAACGAGGAAACTACAAACTCGTAGAAAAACCCCGGGACCTAGTCCAGTTTTGAATACTCTTAAGAATTAAGCCGCCAACACACCTACTCTCAGACTTCGGACTAGCTGGTGCAGACAATATGACCCTAATACGACTACTAGTCACAAAGATTTCCCCTCAGTATTCCTACGCCTCCAACCACAGCAAGGTGGTCACGCACATGTACTCCCTTACGCAAACAGACGTCCTTTACTGCCGCAAGAGTTGCCTCACAGCCCGTCGCGAGGACTATCGCTACCCGACCTCCAATCGGACGATTACAACCTTTGGACAACAACCAAATAGCGGCAGGTCAAATCGCTAGATGATATCCTTGGTAACTTACATATATTTCACCGAAGTCGTTTCACACCAAGAGCGAGTGATACGTATAATCTCTGTACTCTTGATGACTAGAGTTATTAGGGCGGAATTCGAAATAACTATAGACGAAGGATAGGTAGAACGTAGCACAAGGACAGAATTACGAAGAAAGATATCTTCTCTAGATTATGAACAAGACAATATTACAATTCTCTCTTTCACGCTCACAATCTGCTAAGCTTGCTTTTGCAATACAATGATTACCTCACAAACTTCTTCTCTAGATTTACTAGATGCCTACGGTATCCAAGCTATGAGCTAGGCACCTCTATATATAGTGGTCCGGTTTCCCGAAGCCTACTAGAAATCCATTTCCTATTCTAAGAATCCTTCTTAAAAAAGAATCCTTCTCTACATAGGAATCCTTTCCTAAATAGAGTCCTTCCCTCAATTAACTCGAGGTCGACTAAGTTCCTAAAGAGACTAGGATACACCTGTATCATGGGTCCCCCCTTTAAGAACTTGAACTCCTTTCTCCTTGTTGAACCACTTAGCCTTGCTGGGAACTTGACCTTGACATCCAATTAGGAAAGCTTTTCTTTCTCCTTGCCGTGTCTTAGTCACTATTCGCTCCAAAATGCAATCTTCTTTCAGCGGCTCCTCCCGATCAAACCATAAGTCTTCTACGCGCGGTAAGATCATCTTGTCATCCCCATCATCATCCAGTAACGGTGGCTCAAACAACTTCAAGTATTCGGCATTAATGACCGAGTACATTCCTAGATAAGGTGGTAAATCGAGACGAAAGGCATTGTTACCAATCTGGTCGAGAATACGAAACGGTCCATATCTCAATGGCTTCAACTTCTTACCTTCCCCCTTCAACCTTTCCTTTCCTAACTTCAACCATATCATGTCACCAACACCGAAATTACAAGGAACAAGATGCTTGTCATGTTTTGCCTTGTATTTGGCTTGTGACTTCTTCAATTGTGCTTCAACTGTCGCATGAATTTGAGAAATCTTCTCCAAGAACTTTTGTGCCTTTTGTCTCTCACTTCCTTCTTTTCCCCCAACTGTTGTATCACTTGAAAACACCAAATCGAAAGGACTAGGCGGTAAGTAGCCATAACACGTCTCGAAAGGAGACTTTCCCGAAGAACTGTGAACCGCTCTATTGAAAGCAAACTGTAGATATGGTAGGCTCTCATCCCAAGTCTTAGGATGCTTAGAATTATATCCTCGTAACATGTGAACCATAGTCCTATTGACTACTTCTGTCTGCCCGTCTGTTTGTGGATGAAAAGTTGTACTCTTCTTCAACCTAGTGTCCATCATCCTCCACAAAGAATCCCAAAAGTGACTAAGAAACCGACTATCCCTATCAGAAATAATCGAGGTAGGTGTTTGTGCATAAAACTATCCTAGTCTTAAGTCACGAACATACAAGATAAATATGGTATTGAGTCCATGGATTCACTTAATACAAAAGAGTAACATCCAATGAGACATAAAAGTACTAAGAATATTAAATTACTTCTCTAAAAGTTATAATTGATCATTCATATGAAGGCGGTAATCATATTACAATATACAAGTTTTAGTCTTGATGACTTTGAGTAAGATTACAAGATGGTATTGATAACTGTTTTCTCTCTACTTAAGGTTTGGTTCCTCCTTCTCCCAATCTTGCACTCAAATGTCCGTCCTCAGCTCAATCCACTGAGCTGAGTATTTATAGGAGTCCTAAGGCGGTTCCCATATATTTGCATTCACACCTGGTGGGGTCCTTATAACTCCCTTATCAGTGCGGCATTCTTCTCTTAGTCTGCGGCACCTTGCTTACTTACAACTGAAGTCTTCTTCTGTGTGTGGCACATTCTTGTTTCCACCGCCGAGAACTTGACACGCGTCCCTTGACTTCTGACTTCCTCTGACCAAGCATTTAATGTGAGTAGTTGGATGTTCCCCACGCCATACAGCTGTCCCTTGTGGTCTGGTCCCATCAGCTCTTTCGTGGTTGGTTCTCAGCCCTTCATCTTGATTCTCCCTCTAGATGGATAAGGCTTTATTAAGATCTCATCCCTCCATCCAGATCTTTACTCGAGATGAGAAGTGATGGCTCTAGTTCTCACTCAGTGCTTCACTCTCACCTTGCTTATCTTACTCCTTCTTCTCAGATGCTTACACGTGGGCGGTGGGTACTTTGTACCAACAGTTTGCCCCTGTCGGTTTGCATTCGGGTTTGGGTTGCCCCAAGGGTAGAATGATAACGACACCTCCATTTATCCCACGTTGCATTCTTCTTTCCTTGGAATTCGCGCCGGTAACTATCTTTTGATTTTAACCTATATATGGAAACCGAAAAGGGGATGAGTTCATTTACTTTCATTCCTTTTCCTCTCTTCTTATTCTCTGAGTACTATTCAGTTTTTCAGTACTAGGAAGATCTTTGCTTTTGTTTTCTCCTTCTTTAAAGCTTTTTTCTCTCGATAGTGACGGCTGTGATCGATTGATGTTTGTCGTTTCTCGTTGGTGACTTAACCGTGTAAAGGTGAGTTTTGGCACCCTGATCCTGCTCATATACTTTCTAAGTTTGATACATAATTTTTTTTTATGATTGGGGTTTTGATGAATGTAAAGAAAATGTTAGCTTTTAGGGTTTGCTCACTGTTTTTTCACCTATCAGGTTACAAGATGGCTGAAATTAGGGTTTTTCGTTATTGCATGTGTATAATCACGGCTAGAGTTTGTAGGTATTATCCTCCTGTTTATTTTGCTTGCTTAGATGATCCCTTTGATTTGCCGAGACCGGTTTATTTGCATCATTTCTCGCATTCCTTGCACCCGCCGATGTTCCTCATATGTCTGTGTGAAGTTTTATTGATGCTTCTGGGTGTTGAATCATGGCAGGGAACACATTTATACAAAAGTATATATACTTTGCCCCTGTTCTCTGTTATGATGATAATCCCACAGAAATGTTTGGTTTGCTTTCCCATGCGAATGAGAACTTTCTTCCTCAAGCTTCTTGTGCCTTACAGTTTGTGTGATATCCTGTTTATTTTCCTGGGGCTGTCGCAAGGGTTCACTGGTTGCCCCTGTTCTTTATTTGAGCACATATCATTGACTCAGACTATTAGTGCCCCACTCTTTGGGTGAGATCATCTTATTGATTTAGGCTTTTTATGCCCCACTCCTTTTGTGTGAACGTCTTGTTGACTCAGGCTTTTTGTGCCCCACTCCTTTTGTGAGAACATCTTGTTGGTTTAATCATGGGGTATCATTTTCTTATTTCGTGCGGCTTTATTGACTCATGATTTTCTCATTTCAGTGATGTCTTCCTTAAGTAAAGAAGGTATCAAGGAGCCAAGGAAACTTAGGTCTACCACTACTGAGCCCACCGAATCTGTAAAAGACGATGCTGAGAAAAGTCCTCTCAAAAAAGTTCCTAAAGTTGTAAAGGATGCGGCTACTTCTAGTGCGGGTAAAGGAATTGCGACTATTCCTGGGAAAAGAAAGCCTCAGAAGTCGTCTTCTCTTGGTTCACCTGTTCCTCAGCAATCTCCACGAGAGCCCTCACCTAAATCTCCTTCTCCACTCCCAGAGTCCTCTCATCAAGGGTCTGAGACTGAAACCAAGAAGAAAAGGTCCCGTGTGGATTTTCCTTGTAATAGCTATAAAAATATTGACCTTGAAGACTTCAAAAGGCGTCATCATCTTCAAGGGTTTGAGGTTCGATTTTTCGATCCTGACCAGGGGGCCGTCTTACTTACGATATGATAAAGAATTATCCTTATGACTCTCAGCGTCTCCTAACTACTGTTGGTGCTCTTGAGGCTGGAATGCGTCTTCCCCTTTATGAAAATGGAGATACTTTCTTTTATGACGTTCTGGCTAATCGAAATAGGCCTAAGAAGAGCAAGGCTTCTTTCTCTCGTCCTGTCTTTATTTACAATGGTAATTGGTGGAGGATTCTCTCTGAGTGCCGGCTTCGTTCCAAAGGTCTTTCCAAAATGCAATCTTATAAACCTAAAAAAGAAGAAAAGAAATGGTATACAACAGAGAATTTCAACAAAACCTATGGTGATTTCATGTCCCAGACTAACAGAGTTAAGTGGAGCGTGGGACCTAAACGGCTTCCTCGTAAGAGAGGTGAGGTTCATCTGTTGGAAGAACTTGAAGGAGGTGTTGTTCCAGGTACTGAGACTCATGAAGAACCCACTCCTCTACCTGCTTCTAATATATTGCGAAAAACTCATGACTTTAAGTGGGATGCTACTCCTGTGGAGATAATTGGTCCCTGGGCTTGGGGCTGGCAATGGAATGATAGGGCCCGCATTGGGCCTCCTAGAGCTTGTCATCCCGATCGTTATGGGGATTACTGTGCTTGGGCCTTTAACTTTAAAGGTTTTAACTTTGATTATGCTCAGGTATGTAAGAGGGCTGAGCTCTTCTTTTCCGTCACTGATATTTGGTATTGCGTCCTTGTATTATGAGGACTTAATTTTAGTGAGAACCACTTTCTTAACAATAATGTTTCTGTTTTTTCAGACGTCACCGGAAGGAGCTGAGACCACTTCTGATGTTGGTGGGATTGAAAAAGGTGATGTTATTGAAGCTGGCAGGGTACGTATTATTGTATTGTTGTTGGTGTTTGTTTATGTTATCTGTTATTCTGCCCCTAACACGTATGTTTCTTGCTTTGCTGCATAGGCTGTTAAAAAGGCTAAGTTTTCCCCCACCCATGATGATGAAGCCGATAGTCCTGAGAATGATGACGAGGAAACTCAAGGGCAAACTCATGATGGTATGGACAATGCCATCAATCTAGATCGAGATGAAGAAGAAGGTGGTGGAGATACCCAAGACCAAGAGCTTGGTGCTGATTTGGTGGGTGAGTCCCAACACAAGGTGCATCAGTCTCCTCTGCGGTCTAGTTATCGCGATGGAGGTGATTTGCCTGAGGACCAGTTTGAAAACATGTTCTTGAATGATGAAGAAAGTGAGGGTACTGATTTAGAGAAAAGGCGTCCCAAAGACGTTAAGTATTGTTCACCTGTTCGCACAACTGGTGAGCTTTCATTTGGGAAAGGGTTTGGTGGTGCGTCTTCGAGTACTCAATCTGCTGGGGTTTCTAGCATGCTGTCTTCACTCCCTAGACCTTCTTCTCCTATTTTAGGATGGAGCTGTAAAGCTTCTTTGAGTCATGCTTGCCAGACATCTAGTGAGACCCCTAATATTGAGGCTCAAGTTAAAGCCAGCAATGAGGGTCAAACTGACGGTCAACAGATTAAATCCAATGCTGAGGTTCTGGAGTCTGTGAGGCAGCTAGTAGAGAGTCAGTTGCTATTGATGGCGCCTGGTCCTCATTGTTCTCAAGGCAAAAGTTCAACTTCAGATTTTGGAAACGTTAATCTTTCCAATGATAATGTTGTTTTTCGTTGGGGTCTTGATCATGGTTATTTTTCTGTTCCTTCTGCTACTCCAAGTGCTACTGATACTGGAGTTGAGGCCGCAATACGGGCTCGTATGCGTGCTACTCCTTTTGAGATTGTCAAAGAAACTTGGACTGCCAATCCTTCGAGTTATATTGGTCAAAATTTTGAGTTGGGCCTTCCTTCCTCTGTTGAGGAAATGCTTAAGTATGCTGATGGTGAGGCATATGGCTTGCCCCGGAACAATGTTCTTTTGGTGAGTTTCATTTTTCTCTGCCCTTATGTGATATACATATCCTATGTACTCTGATCTTTTTATTTGGCATGGCGTAGATGGCTAAGGCTCACCAATGCAATTTTCTTCTTCGACAATTGTTTCAATGTAAATCACTGATGCTTGAGGCCCGCAACCAGCAGTATGAGAAAGAGCTAATTGTTGAAAAGGAGCGAGTTGCTGAGTTGGATAAATCTATGAAGAGTAATGAGGGTTTAAGTATTGAGGAACTGGAGCGTGAGGCTGAAACACTGCGCACTGCTGTTGAGAAAGCACGCAAGGAAAAGGCTGGTGCTGAATCTAAGATTTATGGTGAGTGCCTACTCCTTACGCCTCACCCTTTTTATTTGTATATTTATTGTTGCATGGGTATCTTCTAAATTTGCCCTTATCTGGTTAGTGGCGATCCCTTCGGATCCTATGGAGTTGTATCTTGACAACCTTCATCTTCGTGCACGTGAGTCCTCCTTAGAACTTAAGATAATTGAAATGATGATTAAATGGAACCGTAAGGTGGATTCCTCATGTGCTGTGAATTAAGAGATAAATTAGTGTCTCTTAAGAATGAGTACGATGCCTATAGGTTAAATGCAGCTAATGAGATTAGTTGGTGGAAAGGTTCATCTAGTGACTCAGCCGGGAAGATCCTTGTCTTAGAGAATTCTTTGCGGTCCATGGCGTTTGAGCGAGATAGTCTTGAATCTAGCCTTATTGCTCAATCTGCTGCGTTAAGGGATGCCCGTGAGGAAATCTTGCGCCTTAGGAAGGTAGAGAATGAATCAAAAATTCATTTAGATAGGTTGAAACAATTTCCCTGGAGCTTTGAGAACGAAGTGGCTCGTTTACGACATGAAGAATCTTTGAAGAAGGTAGATTAGTATTGTTACTAGTGTCATACGTACTAAGCTTGTGTGTTGCTGTTTTCCTTATTCTTAATGTTTGCTTACCTTTTCCCTTCTGCCTTATTTCAGAGCTTCAGGGAAAACTTGAAGAAGCAGGTGCAAAATTTGATCAAAAACAGAAAGACCTAGTGACGCAAGAGGGAAAGACCTCACTCTGGCAATCTTCCTCTCG